>PVKE010052682.1:0-10261 GCA_004027555.1 Craseonycteris thonglongyai
TTAGTTGATTTATTTTTTTCTTTCTTACTTCAGATTTAAGTGGATAATTTGTATCAAAAGTGGTATGACTTGTCTGAAAGTGACGTTCAACATTATGTTTTTTCGGCACTGCAATACTACTGCCACACAACAGGCAAACGCATTTACCTTTTAAATTAATGAAACAATATGATTCCTCCCAGTCTGTGTTAAAATTATACGTTCGTTTTCTCTTATTTGGTCCACTCATTTTAGGACTAAAAAAATAAAAATAAAAATAGTTACAGAACTACAATATCATATCAAATTGCCACCATAATAATAGATTACCTACCTCGCTTTTAGTTCATTTAAAATCGAATATATCAAAACACTGTGATCCTAGCCAACCGTCACGACCCGATCAGTCCAGCAACCGCAATCAAAATGGCAACTTGGCGTCTCCCGGTTGGGTGGAGGAGAGTTTAAAGAGCGCAGCGGCTAAACGAGACGTGACATGTACAAAGGCGAAAGCTAGGGAAAAACTTATACATACGATATCGCAAACATACCAATGAATATAATAAACCTGTGTAGATACTCAAACTATTTTAAAATTCTAACAAATGTATAAAAATAAATGATAGTTTTACTTAGTGTTTATGAAAAACTTCTGATGCAGTCAAATAATGGCGGGCGCACACAAATCGGGCCGCGGGCGCCATGGCACCCGCGGGCACGGGGTTGGGAATCCCTGCTCTAGAGAATGGCAGTTTTGCAGCTTATTTAATACCTTGGAATTAAAGGAGGAGACATAAGGAGGTTTCCGTGAAATCTCCTGGTGGTAGATGAAGTGGGCAGGAGAAAGCAAAGAGGGGGAATCTTTGGGATTGGAGAAAAAGTAAATTGGAGAGATACATACTTCTTTTACATGGGTTGGTACAGTGGGTACAGGATAGTTAATAATTGACATTTACAGCACAGAGGGATGGTATGCGGGTAACAAGATAACAATGAGGGGTTCTGTGGTCTGCTCTGGTGCCGTGGGTATGCTCTGAGGAGTTTGGAAAAGAAGATTACACTGACATTTCAAAATTATGTTATCTTAGATACACACCGACAATAAACAGGCTCACTAAGGTAAATATTGGCTTTTGTCAAAGAAGCGACAGGCCTGGAATGTGTGACTGCCTGCTATGACCCAGTTTTAGTTAGGAATTTTTATGTTCAGACCATCCCGTGTGGTTACTGTTGGTCTCTGAGTTTGGAGGGCCCACTGTACAGGCTCCCCTGAGCTGGTCAGGTTTAGTATGTGGCCCCTTTTTCTTCCACAGGACATCTTAAGGCTGAGAACCTGGTGCTCCTCGGGCCCAGGGTGCACATTAGTCTCCTGTCCTGGCTGCCCACGCGTGATCTTCCTGCTGCTGCCCCACCTGTCCAGCCAGCTCCACGTCCTGAGATCTGCGGGTTTTCCATTTCAGAGCAAAGGTGAGGATCCTGTTCCCAGTCTTCTTTGCAGCCAAGACATTGCAGCTGACCTGTGTCCACACTCTTCTTGTGATCAGCCCCTCTGGCCCAAGGCCCTGTGCTCACCAGGGTCCAGGGTGTGCAAGGGTGACATCTGCCTCTCCATGCCATCCATGTGTGTGCCTCATCAACCTGGCTTTGTGGTGGACTGTGGCTATAGTCTTGAGGTGGCTTTCCCTGCCTGGATTCTCTTTGTCTTGTTCTTCAGGCTTCCCAGAGAGCCTGCTGGCTAGCCCTGACCATCCACACATGACGTTTCTGTTGCTTGCAAACAAGAACTCTGATGGTTTCAAGGTCCTCGTGTCTGTCAGGCACTGAAGTCAAACTGATGAGATGCTTGGCCAGCTTGGCCCCTCTTGGTCACTTAGGACACTCGTTCCCTATAGTTGCATGAGCCAGGGTCTGAGAGTGCGGAGGATCTGTGTATACTCCCAGATGGAAAAGCTATGCCCCCAGCCACTGGCCCACAGGCAATATACGAGCCCTGATGCTGACTTTCCCCTGCTTCCCACTCAAGGCAACCCAGCATCCAGGATGGCCTTTTCCTACCCCCCTCAGGCCCCTGACAGCAAGCTCACCATCCAGACTCTCGGCCACTGCACCACTCTCTCCATACCTGCCTGAAGTATTCCAGCAAACAAAACGTGTCCCCCAGGGCAAGAAGCTGCTTTCCATACCCTCCTCCTCCTGCCTCACCTGGTGACTGCTGTCATGCTGTCTCTGAGTCTAGCACTGAGCAGCCCTGCTCTGGCTGGCAGCCAGGCGGCCCCCTCAATGTAGGAGCTCCAGGCCTTGTCCCTCGTGTACAGCTCGATTCTCCCAGGTTTCTCATGTTCCCTCTGAGTCAGCGTGTGTCAACTTGGAGGCTTGTATACCATGTCATTTCTTAAGTGTTTCTGACTTGGGTACATTCAGTGATAGATTGATGATGGACTGTTCATCCTAGGACTTGTCTAAGAGGCCCCAGCACTGTAGCTTCATGGGGCCACTTGCCTGTCACATGGCTCATATCCTAGGCAGCGCTTAGTCTGTAACTTTCTCTTCTGTCCCAAAGATGCTGGGCCTCACGGTGGCAAAGTTGTCTACACCATTTCTGGCACCACCCTAGGCGGGCATGCGCTGTGAGCCCAGGCAGGCGGTAGTGGTCTTGTCTGTGTGATGACATGGCAGCTTTGGCCAGAAACTGTTCCCTAGCACTGAGCAGCTCCATCAGCCAGTGTTCCCAGTTGCAGGCAAACAGAAAAACAAAACAAAACTCTGATTTCAGCAGAACTGGGTGGAAGGGGAGCTGATTCTGGGTGGTAAGCACATAATGCGATGCATGGGTGATGTGATGTGGACTTGTACATCCGGAAACTGTCTAATTGTTACCAATCAATGTCACCTCAATAAATTTAACAATAAAAAAGATAGAGAGAGAGAGATGGGGCTACATAATGAATCCTGAGCTTGAACAAGACATAAGGCTCTTCTATCTCACCTTCTCTCAAACAATAAAATAAATCTTAAAAAAAAAGAAAAGAACGGATTTACTAAGAACATGTGGAGCACTTCACAGGATTCCCGGAATCTACAGGGCGAAGGTATTCTGCAGGCCGGCACAGCACTGTCCTCACCACAGGTGCAGCACTCCGGTCTCTGATTATTTGTGTCCCGTTCAAGTTGGGAGTGGGTTCTCTGGTTGTGGAGCAAAATTCTGGCTCCTTAAATGCCAACTATGGGCCAGCCTTAGGCATCACTGGGATCTTATTAAAGTGCCAAATCTTAGGTCTCACCTAGAGGACTGGGAGAGAATCAGCATTTGACAAGATTCCCAGATGGTTCACATGGCGATGTATTAATCATCCATTACTACATGACAAACTGGCTTCACTGGATGGTGGCCAAGGCTGTGATCATTTGAAGGCCTGGCTGGGGCTGCAGGGTCCACTTTCAAGGGTCCACTTTCAAGGGTCCACTGTCTGGCAAGTTAATGCAGGTGTGTCAGGAGGTGGGGATTCTTCCTCATTGGGGCCTCTCACCCCCATGGGACTGCTTGAGGGTTATTACAACCTGGTGGCTAGCTGCCCTGGAGCACATGGTCTAAGAGGAAGCCAGGAGGAAGTCCCCGTCCCTGCTATGGCCTAGCCTTAAAAGTTCCACATGCCATTTCTGACTAGGAGGGACTACAGGGCAAGATGGCCAGGGATGGGGCTACGGGGACACCTTGCAGGCTGCAGAAGCCCTGCTGCACAGGGCTGGGAAGGAAAGCCTTTGGGGAGCTCTGCTCACAGGGAAGGCACACATGCAGGAGAGCACTATTTTGTTCTTTTTCTAATCTCTTCAGTGGGATTGTGATATTGAGATTTATAATAAAAGAAATAATATGTGTTCTTCATCCCACTACCTGGCACAGAGCTCCTAAAACCCTTGGAATTTCATGAAAAGAGTGATAAGGATGCCTTTGCTATGTTAGCAATGTGGCTGTTGGAGAGCCTCTTAGTCATCTAGTGATGGGGGGGTGATTCGAGGTCTGGAACTTTCAGTGTCATCCCCCACCTCAGGGATGGGGAGGGGCTGGAGGTTCAATCAATCAGCAATGGCCCATCAGTCAATGTGCCCTTGTAATGAAGCCTCCATAGAAACCCAGGAGGACAAAGTTTGGGAAGTTTCTGGGTTGGTGAAGTGGAGATTAGGGGAGAGTGGCCTGCTGAGTGCTGGGAGAGAACAAGGAAGCTCCGAGCCTCCCTCGTCCTTGCCCTGGGCATGTCTTCCATCTGGCTGTTCCTGAGCTATATATCCTTTTCTAATAAACTGGTAATTAGTAAGTAAAAGGTTTCTCTGAGTTCTGTGAGCCACTCACTCTAGCTCCTTAGTCAAACCTGAGAGAATGTCATGGGAACCTCTGACCTATACCTGTTCAGTCAGAGGCACATCTTACACTCTGGACTTGTGATTGGCATCTGAAGTGCTAGGGGGCAGTCTTGGGGGACTGAGCCCTTAACCTGTGGAATCTGATGCTAACTCCAGGTAGACAGTGTCAGAACTGAGTTGAACTGTAGGACACCAGCTGGTGTCAGATAATTGCTTGGTGGCTGTTAAGAGAACAAATATGTTGAAATTAGTATCAGAATTTTAAGGATATTTAACTCAATTTTTAAACTGCCTCTTGCTTATTAATATAAATATTTAAAGCTATGAATTTTTCTCTGGAGTACATTAGTTCTAATGTGGTGTTTTTATTGTTTCTGGATATTCCAAACTTGTGTTTTAATTTCTTCTTTGATCCAAATATTGCTTAAGAGAGAGTTTTAAAATTTTTAAGTAAAGGGTCTTCATATTAGTTACATCTAGTTTTATTGAATCGTGAATACACACTTTTTCTGTAGTTACTTTCTTAACATAATAAAATATGTATGTCTTAAAAATTCAGATGTAGCATTTTCAAGCTTAAAATGAAAACCTTGTCCCCTGTCCTACCCAAGTTCACTCCCTTGAGGCAACTATTTTTAACCCTTTTAGATGCCTTTTATGTTATGTGCCATCATCTGTCTCAGTAACAAAACTTTCCTACTAATTCTAGTCATTTAAATATTAAACATTATCTGCTGAATTGCATCTTTATACCATCAGGATGTAGTCTTTGTATATCCCACTGCTTCACACACCCTTCTCACCTCCATGTTCTATCTTTGTATTTATATCACAATTTTTGGCTAAATCCATATCCAGCATTCTTATTGCTCTGCTGGTCTAATATTGTTCATTGCTGGGTCACATATACCATGATCAGCTTTTTTTTTTTTCTTATGCAGCGTTCTTCCTGGAATTGCTCCATATTTGATGATGATGATGGTAATGATTTAAACCACATTAGTAATCCACCAATTTAAGTTTTTTGTTAAATGATATTCCCCTAGAGCCTGGTTGTTTAACCTGACTGTTGCCGTGGTCTTGGGTCTCCTGTTCCACTTCATCTGGGAATCCCTTTTGCCTGTGTCCTGGGTCCCATCCTCAGGGTGGAGGGTCCTGATACCAACTTCTTCCCTAATTTGTGCCCACATGTAGATGGAGTGCATTCTCCAGTAGGTTCCTTGGTAAGTGGGTATGCAAGAGACAAAAACTGTGAGGCCCTATGTGTCCAAAATATTATATTTTACATTTATACTTTAAAATATGTATTTTACACTTACACTGGATAATAATGTGGCTGGGTATTGATCTCTAGGTAGGAGTATGCTTGTCTTCAGCATTCAGAGCCACTGCATCATTGTTTTTCAGCTTCCAGCATTGCTGTGGAGAAGGTGGAGGCCTCTGGAAAACTGGTCCTTCGTATATGAACTGGCTTGTTCCACCAGAGGCATTTATGGTGTCTCTGCTTCCAGTGTTCTGAAGCTTTATGGTGATGTACCTCGGTGAGTCACTTTTCATTCATTGGGCTTTAATGAGGCTTGTCACTGTGGAAACTAATGTAATGCAGTTCTGTAATGTTCTGTTTTATTGTCTTTAGATAATTTTCTCTCCTTAGTTTTCTGTGTTCTTTCAGAATTCCTATCATTCAGAGACATTGGACCTCTTGGATTGACTCTCTGATTTTCATATTTTCTTTCCTTTTGTCATTTTATCTTTTTTTTATTTTAATATTTATTTTTATTGCTTTTGACAGAGGAGAGAGAGAGATACAGAGACAGAAACAGAGAGAAGTGGGAGGGCCCAGAACAGTCTCCATAGTTGCACATCATCAGTTTTTCCACATAGTTGCATTCCACAGGTGGGAGCGGGGCTGCACAGGGCAGGAACTGGGCTGGGATCTCACCCTGGTGAGAACTGAACTGGGGGCACTCCCCAGTTCAGCATATGGGTCCACATGGGCCGGGACCAGGATTTGATCCTTGGTCCCTGTGGCTTCAAAGTGAGTGCTGAGCCATCCCGGCTTCCCCTTGTCATTTTATCTTACTCTCTGAAATATTTTCTCAACTTTGTCTTCCAGTCATCTTATTGAATTTTTAAATTTGTGCTCCCACATATTTAATTTCTAAGAGCTCATTGAAATAGTTCTCTGAATTTCCTTTGTTAGAGCATCTTGTGTGTTGTTGTTGTTGTTGTTTTTACAGATCATCCCTTTTCTCTCTGAAGATGTTTGTTTCAGTTTTTCTTTGAAGTTTTGCTCTGTTGCCCACGGAGACTCTCTGTTTTCCTCTCTATTTTCCACATTAGAGGCTTTCTACAGGTGGTTTTTGCCTATCTATTCATATTTAAAGAGAGGCACTAAAGGCTGATTAAACACATGATGAGTATTTGTAAGAGCTGAAACTGAAAATTACCCAGATGCCCATCAATGGTACAATGAATAAAACAGTATATTTCCACACTGGGATACTATGACAGTGGGAATAAACAATCTATACACGTTTGTATAGGTGACTCTCACAAACATGATATTCAACAAAAGCAGCCAGATGTGTAGCAGTGAACATGCATGATTCCATTTACATAATGCATAAAACCAGGCAAAAAAAATCTGTATTTTAAGAAGTCAAGATAATGGTTATCTTTGAAATAGGGTGGGGACTGGTAAGAGCTGAGGGGGCTTCTGAGATGCTGGCATATTTTATTTCTTGATCTGGGTACTGGTGGAACAGGTGTATTTAGTTAGTAAAATTTCATCCAGCTGGACACTTATGGTGAGTGTACATTACCGTACATTGATTATACATTCATATAGTTAAAAACATAAAAATGACCTGACTTCTGGTCAAAATGGTAGAGGAGGTAAATACTATGCTCACCTCCTCCCAGGACCACCTCAAAACTATCACTAAATTACAAAGCAACCATCATCGAGAACCACTTGAAGACTAGCTCAACAGAATGCCTATAACTAAGGACATAAAGAAGAAACCACATTGAGACTGGCAGAAGGGGCAGAGATATAGAACAAACAGACCCCACACCCACAGTGTGGCAGTTAAGAATTAGGAGGGAAAACTTGTCTGCAAAGGTCTCCCCCACTGAGGAGCAAAGGGTCTCAGCCCCACAGTAGGTTCCCCGACCCAGGGCTGAAGGGCTGGGAAGAGAAGTTCCCATAACTTCTGGCTGTGAAAAACAGCAGGGATTGTGGCCAGGTGAAATGAAGGACTGCTGAAGGCCTACCCTAGGCAATGCGGGTCTTAAAGGGACCACACACAGAATTACTCTCATGGACTCACTTGCTCTGAGCTCCTCCACTAGGGCAGCAGCTCGCAAAGCATCTGGTCCAAAGCTCTTCTAGTGGGTTTTTTTTGTTTTTACACAAATTACCTGTCTTGACTCATGCTGTGGACTTTCCTAAAATTTCTCAAACATTCACACACCTCGAACAAGCAACACCTGACCTCAGCATGCCCTCCGCCTTTTGGTAAGTGGCCCCAAGTTCGACACTAATGGAATCCAGAGTGGGTTCACAGCTTAGCTTCTTCCAGGTGCATCCAAGCCCAGAACAAGTGGCAACCATATGCAGACCACTTTGTAGTTTCCATTGACATGTCAATAGCAATCAAGGCTCAACTACAACAGGAGGTCACACCCATCCCACACAAGGGACATCCCTGGACACACAGCTCAGGTGACTAGGAAGATTGCACTACTAGGCTCCACAGGGCACATATTATATAAGGTTACTCTTCTAATACTGGGAGATGTAGTATCTCTACCTAACACATAGGGACAAACACAGGGAGGTAGCAAAAATGGGGAGACAAAGAAACATCCCAAATACAAGAATAGGACAAAACTCCAGAAAAAGAACTAAACAAAATGGAGACAAACAATCTACCAGATGTAGAGTTCAAAACACTGATTATAAGAATGCTCAATGAACTTAGGGGAAGAGTACATGAAATTCAGTCAAAACTTGAACAAAGAGATGGGAAACATAAAATTAGATAGAAAATATAAATAGGAACCAGTCAGAAATGAAGAATACAGCTAAAATAGAAAATACATTAGAAGTAATCAACAATACATGAGATGAAACAGAGGATCAAATCAGTGACATGGAAGACAAGATAGCAAAATATACCCAATCAGAACAGGAAAAAAAAAAAAAGAATCTAAAAACAAATGAGGATATTTTAAGGGGTCTCTGGGGCAACATCAAGCTTACCAACATTTGCATCATAGTGGTACCAGAAGAAAAAGAGAAAGAGCAAGGAATTGAAAACTTATTTGCAGAAATAATAATGGAAAACTTTCCTAACCTGGCGAAGGAAAAGACATACAAGCCCAGGACGCACAAAGAGTCCCAAACAAGATGAACCCAAAGAGGCCCATCCCAAAACACATCATAATTAAAATGCCAAAGGTTAAGTCAAAGAGAGAGTCTTAAAAGCATCAAAAGAAAAGCAGCTTGTTACCTACCAGGGAACGCCCATAAGCTTGTCAGCTGATTTCTCAACAGAAAATTCTGTAAGCCAGAAATATTCAAAATGATGTGAAACAAAGACCTACAACTAAAGTTGCTCTACCCAGCAAGGCTATCATTTAGAATTGAAGAAAGATAAAGAGCTTCCCAGACAAGGAAAAGCTAAAGGAGTTCATCAAAACCAACTAGTATTAGAAGAAATGTTAAAGGAATTTCTTGAAGAAAAAGAAGGAGATGGAGAAGAGGAAGAAGAAGAGGGGATAACAATATGAATAATAAAATGGCAATAACTATATACCTATTAATAATTACTTTAAATGTAATTGGGTCAAATGCTCCAATCAAAAGAATAAATAAAACCAGACCCATACATATACTTCCTATAAGAGACACACTTCAGAGCCAATAACATACACATACTGAAAGTAAAGGGATGTTTAAATATATTTCATGCAAATGGAAATAAACAAACAAAAAAGCTGGGGTATCAATTCTTATAGTGGACAAAATAGACTTTAAAGCAAAAGCTATAATAAGAGACAAAGGACCCAGAAATTCCACTTCTGGGTATTTATCTGGGAAAACCCAAAACACTAATTCAAAAAGACATATGCATTCCTGTTTTCATTGCAGCATTATTAACAATAGCCAAGATATGGAACCAACCTATGTGTCCATCAATAGACGAATGGATAATGAAGTAGTAGTACATATATACAATGGAATATTACTTGGCCATAAAAAAAAGAAATCTTGATAAACCTAGAGACTATTATGCTAATGAAATAAGTCAGACAGAGAAAGACAAATGCATGATTTTACCTATATGTCGAATCTAAAAAACAAAATAAACAAACAAAACAAAACAAACTCAGACAGATACAGAGAACATTTTAGTGGTTGCCAGATGGGAATAGGGTTTGGGATGGGTGAAAAAGGGGAAAGGGATTAAGATGTACAATTTGCTAGTTAGAAAAATAGTCAGGTGGATGTAAAGTACAGCTCTGGGAATATATTCAATAGTATTGCAATTACCATGTATGGTGCCATCTGTGAAAGCCTTATGGGGTGGTCACCTCATAAGTTATATAGATGTCTAATCACTGTTGTGCACCTGTAACTGATATATTGTACGTCAACTGTAGTTAAAAAATCATAAAAATGGAACTGTGTGTGTTGGGGGTGGGGCTTGTGAACGGATAATGCTCCCAGTGATGACCACACAAGGCCAAGCTGCTCCTCTGGAGAGGAGCCTTCCACTATCCTGACGAGCCATTCTGTGAATGGACTGGGGTTTTAGACTTTCTCAGACTCCCCCGCTCCTTTTTCAGTAAGGAGTCTCCCTTCTGCCCCAGAAGAGCTGATCTCTCTTTGCCTAGAGAGCCTCTGGTTCAG
>PVKE010052683.1:0-10273 GCA_004027555.1 Craseonycteris thonglongyai
CAAAAAACTCACATCCAGGGGAATTAAAAGAACATGGATAATTATTAACAATATTTATTAATTCAAAGTAGCTACAGATAAAGACAGATTTAGAATTTACTTTGTTGCCTTAACATTAATGGGAAGACTGAGTTTGCATGTCTCTAACCAAGGAATCATAATTAGGTGTATATCCTGACAAAGATAATAATAATGAGTCGTCAGTATGGGAATTGCCTACCTGTGGAATGAAACTATGTAGAAAACTAATGATTTGCAATGATGGAGACTGTTCTGGGTACTCCCCCTTCTCTGTCTCTCTCAAAAAATAATAAAAATTAATTGAAAGAAAGAAAGAAAAAGAAAGAAAGAAAGAAAGAGAAAGAAAAAGAAAAAGAAAGAAACTAATCCTGAGCAAGGCAATAGGGAGTGCCCAGTCCCACCTCAAATGTGCTTCCCAGCATATTTTTGCCAGGATCAGCAGGAGAGTGTTGACCACTGTTCTGGAATGAAAGGAGGCCAGGGCCAACATAAACAGCTACCCCACTGGGGACCAGGATCAGGACCTCCTGGAAATACTCCTGAGCTGTGCACAGGACAGGCAGCTCCTCTTTGCTGGAATCCTGTCTTAACACCTCACATTCTCCTATGCTTGTATCAGGCCCTGGGGCCAGTGTCTTCCCATCTGAGGTCAAGTCTCCCCATTGGAGCCTTTGAGGATCTCAGAGCTCCTTTCCTTCTGGTTGTCAGTCAGTTCCTCCTCGGGCATGGCCCTCATCATGTCAGAGCCCAGCTCCTCAGGGTCCTGACACCCTTTTCTTGGCCTTCTGGCTCCTGCCACTGAGGCCAGAGTGCCCAGGAGCACTTCCTGGGGCAGCCACCACATCAGTCCTCAAGAGGGGGCCCTTCCTGGCCTGGCCCCTGGAAAGCAGTGTCCATCTCTTGGGCTCCTCTGCAAGCCTTACCTCAACTGGGTCTTCCCAGCCACTGTCATTACTGAAGCTCACCTCCAAGTGGGTCTGGACCCTCTGCTGCAACCTAGAACCCCTGGGAATCCCAGGCTGGCTCCTTGCAGGGGAGACCTCCAACACAATGAAAGAGCCCCAAAGACCAGCCTGCCCAAGCTGGACAGGGGCCCAGGTGTCCCGGGTTGTTCTCCACCCTCAAGACCTCTCAGACCTTTCAGAGAGGACTGAAGCTTAGAGGGCTCTGAGCCTGGGAGGGGAGCTCGAGCCCAGGCCCGGCTGGTGTCTCCTCGGGGCTCAGCTCCAGCAAGTCACATATCATCCTGAATCCTTCCTGCCCTAAGTGGACCCACACCACCCTGTGGTCCTGCCACTCCTCCCCGAGCAGGAGAACCAGACTCTGGGTCCCAGCTGCTCAGGCTGTTTCAGAGTCCTCATTTGTCACTCCTTGTCCCCAGCTCTGGCCACATCCTTCTTGCCTGGACCCTTCTGGTGACTGGCTCAGACATGGGTTTGGGCCAACAGGACTGCCAGGCTGCCAGCCTCAAAGTCACCATCTCATAACTTTGGGCCTATTTACCTATTAACACTTTCTTTAAACTCTCTATATGCAATCTGAAGCACCTGTGCAACTTCTCAGGAGGCACCTCAGGACAGGTACCTGGCTTTGCCAAGCCTGGTGCTGACAGAGGGGCTCAATGATGGCACAGGCTTTGGTGTAATGTCTGTGACTATAGAAACTGTGGGCCAAGTCATTGGCTTAAGAGACAGTCACTCCCCAGGTAGTCAGTCAGTTCTCCCCCTAATAGGCCCTGCAAAGCCTTCAGCATCCAAATGACAGCAGCTTTGTGACTTTCTACCAGCTGGTTCAGGCCAGCCAAACCATGTACCTGACAACCTTGGGTGGAGTTATAAACCACCACAGCACAGGTGATAGGTGGGCCTTAGTTTAATCTCTCTAGCAAACAAACTCACTTGTAGCTGTGAGTCCTGCAGTAAGGAATCTGCCTAGTCCTCAAGCAGTCTTGGAGACCCCCTGCAAGCCAAAAGACTTACAGAGGTACACAAGATAGTCCCATCTGCCATGTCAAAATTGTTACTGGATATAACTGAAATAATCCCTTTGTGGTTACCAGAACAGTTACGGTATTGGAGGGAAATCGAGTGCGGGCTCACGCTGCCTACGCCATCCAGCCGATAGACCAACACAGGAGTTGGGTTATAGAATAAGCATCTATTGTGTGTCAGAGGATCAGTGACCTGAGAAGGCAGTGGATTTCCATTCTCAAAGACTGCCTATCTCCTCCGGCCATGTTACCATGGTCCAATAAACAGAACTGATACTGTGACTAGTGGGCCAAGCCTGCTGCTGCCTGCAAACTTCACCTTTACATCGCAAGTACCACTCTTTGCTAACCAAACCTCCACATCCCAAGTGCTGCTTTGCCAACCAAACCTCCGCGTCCCAAGCTCTGCTTTTTGCTGTTGTGCCTCATGGGTCAAGCCAACTGCTGCAACCCAAGCATCTCTCAACTGCTGCAACCCAAGCATCTCTCTACTGCTCTCCTCTGCCACCATCTGCTTTTCCCTTGCATCCACCTTCCTTCTGTTTTATATCCCTGCCTGGAAGGTAGGAGGACCCTTCTTCCCCTGTCAATTATGGCCCATTACTAGCAATTACCCCCAACCATGCTAGTTTGCAGCCCTTTGTCAATTGTGGTCAATTAACTCCAATTAAACCTAGTCCTCTCACCCAATACAACCTTCACCCTGAGGGGAAGAAAATTCATCAGGTGCCTAGATTTACAGCTGCTCTGGGCAGCCTCCTCCTTCTATGGCCCCCTTCCTTCTATACCCTGTTACAAAAGGACAAGTTCTATGACTGAATTGAGTACACAGCACAAAAAATGAAAAAGACCCACATAAAGGCACATTACTGTTAAACTTCAGACCTGGAATTAAGAATAGATTGTAGGGGAAGCTGGGATGGCTCAGTGGGCTAGGCACTCACTTTGCAGCCCTGAGGATCGAGGATCAAATCCCGGCCCCGGCCCGTGCGGCCCCATATGCTGAACTCAGGAGTGCCCCCAGTTCAGTTCTCACCGGGGCAAGACCCCGGCCCAGTTCCTGCCCTGTGCAGCCCCACCCACCTGTGGAATGAAATTATGTGGAAAAACCAATGATGTACAACTATGGAGACTGTTCTGGGCCCTCCCCCTTCTCTCTGTCTCTGACTCTGTATCTCTCTCTCTCTCTTTCAAAAACAATAAATAAATGTTTTTTTTTTAAAAAAGAATAGATTGTAAGAGGAGGATTACTTCTTAAATTATATAAATGTCTGACCACTATGCTATACACCTGAAATTAATATAAAATAATATAGAATTGTCAACTGTAATTGAAATTTTTTAAAAGGGCAGAAAAAATGAAGGGGAATAAAAGTGCAAATTTCCAGGTACAACAGACTGTTCATTAACCGGAACTCAAGCAACCAGCAAAATCTCAAGCTTGAGAGTGCCAGTTGTTTGAATTCTGGCTAATAGTCTACATACATTTATCCAGCATCTTCCAATCCCTATGGGTGCCAGTTAACTGAGAATCTACTGTATAACATATATAAGTCATGGAAATGTAATATACCACATAGGAAATATAGTCAATAATATCAGATGGTTGCCAAACTTATGGTAATCACTC
The DNA here is from genome assembly GCA_004027555.1 of Craseonycteris thonglongyai. Classification (NCBI taxonomy): domain Eukaryota; kingdom Metazoa; phylum Chordata; class Mammalia; order Chiroptera; family Craseonycteridae; genus Craseonycteris; species Craseonycteris thonglongyai. The sequence goes on from PVKE010052683.1 coordinate 3,642, forward strand.
CTTTTGTGTAAATGTTGCATGACCATAATGTATCCCTGAAATTAATATAATATTGTATGTTAGCTCTATTTATTTTCAAATTTGTATTGCTAAATTTATTAGGATTACATTGGTTAGCAAAAATTACATAGGTTCCAGATGTACAACTCTATAGTACTTCATCTATTACAATATGTTCACCACCCAGAGTCAGCTTTCTTTTCATCATCATATATTTGATGCCTCCTCCCTCCTCTCCCACACACTTCCCCCCTTACCCTCACGTAATTATTAAACTATTGACTGTTTCCATGAGATTGTGTTTCTTTGTTACTTTCAGTTTTATATTTCACATATGAGTGACGTTATGTGGTTCTTAGCTTTTTCTGTCTGGCTTATTTCACTTAGCATGATGATTTCCAGTTCCATGCATGTTGTTGCAAATGGTAGTATTTTTAGGTCTAGTTTTAAATCTTCTCTTTTTTTAAAGAATAGAGTGTAAGCTCTTAGAAAAATAAAGTCGCATGCAAAGGGTTAATAATCAGAATATTTTCTGACTTTTTAACAGCAATAATCGAAGGTAGAAAATAAACAATATGAGGAATATTATTTCTAATCTAGAATTTCATCCCTACCCAAGTATTAGTCATGTTCTGTGAAGGTAGAATTAAGACATTTTTAGACAAACAAGGTATTAAAAAAATTACTTCCCATGCACCCTTTCTTAGGAAGCTGCAGGAGAATGTGTCACCAAAAAGAAGGAATGAACCAGAAAGCACATTCAAACTGGGTAATTGAAGAGAGTTTAATAAAGGTACTATTTAGAAAGGTGTGGACAGGATTTAGGGAAAGCAATAAGAGTAATGCAGCACTTTAGGCCTAGTAACACCCGTAGGCAGAAAGGGACCAGAAGAAAGAGTGGTCACTGGAAACCAGAGACAAGGTTTTATGAAGAGGGCCACCTGATGGAGCTGTGACTTTACATAGAGGACCTTTCCTCTGTGTAAATACCAAGGGAATAAATACTCCATCTTTACTTTCCTCTCTTTTTTAGATCTAATGCTGTGCCTCCCATTGTCTGAACTCAATCAAAGTCCTAAGAAAATTATTCATTTCAGCCTCTTAGAAAAGGCATATAGCACAGTGAAGGGAGGAGAGGAGCTGGGGTGAGTGGGCCAACTAGAATATATGCAGTACAGAGGGAGATAGAAGATTTAGTGGGATCAAATAAAGTGCCAAGGCAAAAGGATTTCTCAACCTGAAGATGAGGCAGTTTTAGATGACTACTCTGTAGCCGAGTTCAGATTGGAGCAAGACATTGGAGAATTATGGGACAAAAATCTTATAACAAATAAAGAACAGAAGGACAGATAGAAGAAAGTAAAGGAGGGAGTGAAGGGAGGGAGGGAGGGAGGCAGGCAAAGAAAGAGGGAGGAAAAGAAAAGAAACCAGTGGATTACCTAATACATTTAATGCCTTGAAAGGATATTTAAAGTCTTTCTAAGTTAGGAGTGTAATTTGTCATAGTTGTATAGCAAACTAAGCAAAGGAACTACTGGTAAGCTACTGTTAATTAAAGTAAAATAAAAAGTAGTAACAGAAAGAAAAAATGACAGCCTTCATACTTACTTCAACTGTGAGTAATGTGCATAGAAAAGCCATAATAGCCAATACTGAGTATTCATCTAACAATATGACTAGATTAGGGGATGGAGAGAGGTAAAGTATAAGTATGTATGTGCCTATTAATTAATATATGGGTGGTAAATAGTAGCAAATAGGTAATGTTTAAAACTGAAATATTAGAAAATAGTAGTATAGCATGTTATTTAGAAATATAGTCTAAATACCAGAGCAGCGAGCCAAAAGACTTGAAAGCAGCGATTTTTGGCAAATGAAGAGAAAAGGGCTATCTTGGAGGACAGATGAAACCAAATATTGCATTTTTTCATTATAAGTTTTGTAATAGAAAAAATAATAATAAAAAAATAAAAATAATAAAAAATAAAATTAAAATAAAATAAAAAAAGATGGCGGCGTGAGAGGAGAACGCCTATTACTGCCTGGGAAGGGACTTGTGAACAGAGGGGAATCCACAGGGAATCCCTGAGAAGCAACCTCAACTAAGAGAACCACACAACGCAGAACAACACCCAAAGGTTAGAGAAAAAAGGGGAGAGCGGGAGAGGGAAAGGGAAGCAGCAGTTCGGGGACAGAGACTAGGAGCGCAGCCCGGGGCTGGCAAAAACAAAGGGGGATTGGAGGACCACGGTCAAAATGGAGCTGGATCGAGGGCGGGCTGGAAGCTGAGACCCCACAAGACTGTGGACAATTTAACATCCGAACTCAAGGGACAGCACACAATGCCCTAATCAGATCACGGAGCCTAAAGTGAAACAGGGACTGTGGAGCAGGGCAGCTACACTTACCGGCGGGTGGGGTGAGAGCAGGGCACCAGCCCACAACAGCTTAGTACCCCTGATTTACGGAGGAGATTGACTGTGAAGGAGCGCCTTCTAAAGACAGGGCTCTTGGAGTGAGGGCTGGGGCTTGAGTGGGCATAGCTGCACTGGACGTGCTTGGAGTGAATCCGGCGGTCTCAATGGAGCCGGGAGCATAGAGCGGCTGCCGCCCAAGCTACAGCCTGTGCGCACAGGGCTTTCAGCGTCCCACCAACCGGGCCTCCTCGGTGCCACTGCGTGCACGCACCCGGGCTTTCGGCGCACCGCCCACCAGGCAACTGCGGCGCCGCTGCCAGTGCGCAAGGATGCAACTGGGCTTTTGACGCCCCGCCCACCGGGCCACTGCAGCACTGCTACGTGTACGCACCCGGGTTTTCGGTGCACCGCCCACCAGGCAACTGTGGTGCAGCTGCCAGCGCGCAAGCATGCTACGGGGCTTTTGACACCCCACCCACTGAGCCAGTGCGGCACCGCTACTTGTGCGCACCTGGGATTTTGGCGCCCTGCCCACCAGGCCTCAGCAGCATCGCTGCCTGCTCACCAGCGTGCAACCAGGCTTTTGGCACCGCAGCCTGCACCCGACACCGGCTTTCGGGGCCTGCCCACCGGGACACAGCGGCACTGCAGCCTGCTCGCAAGTGCGCAACTGGGCTTTGGGCACCCCGCCCACCAGGCCGCTGGGGCGCTGAAGCCCACGCGTGCAACTGGGCTGCCAATCGGGATGCCATGGCGTCATTGCCTGCGCGTGGGACTGCGCAGCCGACCAGGGCCTCTGCCAAGCCCCAGCCCATCCAAGTGCTGCCCTGCGGGCGCAGCTTGCAGATACAATTGAAGGAGGGGCAGCCAGAGGAGGAGAGAAAAACCAGAGCTACTGCGCTCCGCCCACACTGAACCACCAGCCCTCCTGCTGAAAGAGGAATCTGTTATTGTGTCTCAGGCCCGCCCTGGCTCCTATTCACATGACCCCACCCCCCGGACACACCTTTACTACTCTGCTATCTAATAGCTAAGACAGCAACCTGAAGTGCCCCAGGACGCAGAAGCTGTCTGCTTCCCCCAACCCTCTCCCAAAATCTTCTTCTCCCACAACTGAGCCCAAAAGAAAAAATAAAGAGAAGCCCATCTGATAGGCTACCCCCCAGAATGAAAACATACTCATGCGTAAAGCAAAAAGAACCACATCAAACACAATGCACACCTCAGAATCCAAAGCCCCTCCAGAAGATCAGGGGCATTCTTTAGTAAAGGACCGTGCACACTTGGAACCTAATCTAAGTGAGACATAATTCAGGTCTGCATTAATCAAGACACTCAGAGAGCTCACTCAATGCTGGCAACGTACCCAGACACAGTTAAATGACCTCAACAAGAAATTTTCAGAGCACAACGAATACTTAACCAATAAAATTGAAAAGCTAGAGCAGAACAAAAAGGAACTCCTGGAAATGAAAGGCATCATGGGAGAGCTGAAAAAAGAACTGACCAGCATAGGAAACGGGGCGGACCAGCTAGAGGAAAGGATGAGTGAAATTGAAGATACAAACATGGAAATGTCACAGAGGGAAGAAGAAAGGGAAAGCAGGATCAAGAGAAATGAAAGAGCCCTACAAGAACTTTCTGACTCCATCAGAAAGAACAATACTAGAATAATAGGGGTACCAGAAGGAAGCGAGATGAAATCTCCTCATAGTCTACTAAAAAAATAGTGGATGAAAATTTCCCTAACCTGTGGAAAGAATTACAGCCCCAAATCCAAGAGGAAAACAGAAGCCCTAACTACTTAGACCTTAGCAGATCTTCTCCAAGGCACATTGTTCTGAAGATGACAAAAATCAATGACAAAGAAAACATCCTCAAGGCTGCCAGGGAATAACAAAATATAACTTTCAAAGGAAAGCCTATCAGGCTGTCACCAGACTTATCAGCAGAAACTCTGCAAGCCAGGAGGGAGTGGAGCCCAATCATCAAAATATTAAAAGAGAGAAATTTCCAGCCAAGAATTAACTATCCAGCAAAATTAACCTTTACATATGAAGGAGGAATTAAGGCCTTTACAGATATACAGAAGCTGAGGGAATTCTCCAACTCAAAACCAGCACTCCAAGAAATAATAAAGGAGGCTATCCGACCTGAATCAAGAAATCAGAATAAATGGAGAAAAGTTGGGACAACAAAAAATAAAAAGGAAAGAAGAAATGGATACAGGATATCCTCATATATCAATCATCACCCTGAATGTAATTGGACTGAATTCACCAATAAAGAGGCACAGGGTAGCAGACTGGATTAAAAAACAAAATTCAACCATATGTTGCCTACAAGAGACACACCTCAGCCACAGGGACAAACATAGACACAGGGTAAAAGGATGGAAAACAATACTCCAGGCAAATGGCAGTCAGAGAAAAACTGGAGTGGCCATTCTGATTGCTGATGAAAAAGACATCAGGATAAAAAAAATAATAACACACAAAGATGGACATTACATCTTGATAAAAGGAACATTACAAGAAAACATGACACTCATCAATATATATGCCCCCAATCAGGAAGCACCAAAATTTGTAAAGCAACTATTAACACATCTAAAAGGAGAATTTGACAAAAATACAATTATAGTAGGTGATCTAAACAGCCCCTGACAACATTGGACAGATCATCCAAGCAGAAAATACATACAGAAATGGTAGCATTAAATAATACATTGCAGGAAATGGACATAATTGACATTTACAGGTCATGCTATCCTGCAACAAAGGGCTATACATTTTACTCTAGTGCACATAAAACATTTTCAAGGATAGACCATATCCTGGGACTTAAATTCAACCTCACCAAATTTAAGGGCATCCAAATGATACCAAGTGTATTCTCAGACCACAAAGCGTTGAAATTTGAGATCAATTGCAAAAGATCAAGTGCAGAGAGAACCACATATACGTGGAGATTGAACAATATGCTATTAAAAAGTGATGGGGTCAAAGAGGAAATAAGGGGAAGCCGGGAAGGCTCAGTGGGTTAAGCGTTCACTTTGCAGCCCCGGGGACTGAGGATCAAATCCCGGCCCCGGCCCATGTGGAACCATATGCTGAACTGGGAGCTCCCCCAGTTCAGTTCTCTCTCTGTATCTCTCTCTCTCTCTCTCCCTCTCTCTCTGTCAAAAAATAAATAAATAAATAAATAAATAAAAATAAAGATCTTTCTTGGGAAAAGCCGGGACGGCTCAGCGGGTTGAGCGCTCGCTTTGAGGCCACGAGGACCGAGGATTGAATCCCGGCTCCGGCCCAGGCAGGACCCACATGCTGAACTGGGGAGTTTCCACAGTTCAGTTCTCTAGCTGTCTCTGTCTCTGTCTCTCTCTCTATCTGTCAAGAATAAAATAGAAATAAATAAGCACTAAAGATAAAATAATTACTCTCCATAAATATAAAAAAAAGAGGAAATAAAACAAGAGATTAAAAAATTTGTAGAAACGAATGACAATGAAAACATGACGTACCAAAATTTCTGGGACACAGCAAAAGCAGTATTAAGAGGGAAATTGATATCATTACAGGCCTATCTCAAGAAACAAGAAAAACTACAAGTAAACACCCTCAAACCTCATCTTATAGAGCTAGAAAAAAAAGAACAGAGGTCCCCCAAAGCCAGCAGAAGAAAAGAATTAATAAAAATCAAAGCAGAACTTAATGAAATTCAGAATAGAAAAACAATAGATAAAATTAATGCCACAAAGAGCTGGTTCTTTGAAAAACTCAATAAAATCGACAAACCACTGGCTAGGCTCACCAAAGGACAAAAAGAAAAATCTCATATTTCCAGAATACAGGACGATAGGGGAGAGATTACAACTGATGCTGCAGAAATACAAACAATCATAAGAGATTATTATGAAGGACTCTATGCCAACAAATTTGACAACCTAGAGGAAATGGACAAATTTCTAGAAACATATAGTTTACCTAAACTGAACCAAGAAGATTTGGATAAATTCAATAGACCAATCAACAGTACAGAACTTGAAACAATTATCCAAAAATTGCCCAAAGGCAAAAGGCCTGGACCAGATGGCTTTACCAATGAATTCTACCAGTCATTCAAAGAAGAACTAACGCCCATCCTCCTCAAACTACTCCAGAAAATTCAAGAGGAGGCAGTACTACCCAACTCTTTCTATGAAGCTAATATCAC
>PVKE010052684.1:0-10257 GCA_004027555.1 Craseonycteris thonglongyai
CACACTCAATGGTTTGGTGTTTACCTGGAGAGGAGGGAGTAGGGGGGAGGGGGGAGGGAGAGTTGTGTGGGGAGGGGAGAGTGGGCACCAGATATATGGGGTTGGAGGGGGACCTGATTCTGGGAGCTGGGCACATAATGCGATGCATGGGTGATGTGATATGGAGTTGTCCATTGGGAAACTGTCTGATTGTTACCAAGCAATGTCACCCCATTAAATTTAACAATAAAATATATTTAAAAAAAAAAAAGAAATATAGAGTACAAAAAAAAAAGAGTGCCAGAGATTAAGAGTGACTATAAAGGTACATCACAAGAGCGCTGTTTGGGGGGGCTGGGAGGGGTGACATATCTGCTCTATATTCTGATTATGGCAGTTGTTACATGAATCCACATAATGTGTTAAATTTTATAAAAAACTGTACCAAAAAGATTACTCTCGTATCATAAATTTAAAAAAAGGATACAAGAAACTAACTAAGAAGGGTGGTTTACAAATATATATATTCTATTTAAAAGTCTGCTACAAAGCTTAACATGCTTACCTATAATGGTTAAAAAAGCTAATATTGCACTGTTGATGGTATTAAATATTTAGTTAAAACTAAATTTGTGTTACTTCTTAATATGAGAACTTAATAGCCAGTCTTTCTAGTTAAAATCTTATTTTCTTCGTTATAAACAAAAAGCCATAATCACTTACATTATTGAAGTTTTAAAATATTTTGATATGTACAGATTTTAAATTAACAGAATATGAAGTAAACAAACAAATCTTTAAACTAAGCTGGTTTTGATCTAATTCACTGTTTTGGAAGCATTTTCCATATTGATATGTATTCTGCACCATTTTTAAATTCATACTATTAAAGTATTAATTTAAGAAAATATTTTTGGGGAAGCTGGGATGGCTCAGGGGGGTGAGTGCTTGCTTTGCAGCCCAGAGCCCAAGGATCGAATCTCGGCTCCTGCCCATGTGGACCCATATGCTGAACTGGGGTGTGCCCCCAGTTCGGTTCTTGCTGGGGCCTATGTGGGAGGCCCCTGGCCCAGTTCCTGCCCTGCGCAGCCCCACACCCACTTGTGAAGTGAAACTATATGGAAAACTAATGCTGTCAACCATGGAGACTGCTCTGGGCCCTCCCCCTTCTCTCTGTCTCTCTGTCAAAAAAACAAAAATAAATCTTTAAAAGAAAATATTGTTTTTGCAAAATAGCTTGCAAATATATACTTGAACACAAAATGAATTCCTGAATATTATTCTTTTTTTAATCGAAATAGAGTGATCTTAATTTAATTTTCACGTGTACTATATTTTTTCTATGACCTCTGTAATATCATATTTAATTGGTTTTACACAGATAGTTATTTACATTTATAAATTTTAACTGTAGATTAATACTATACAATTTTATCTTACATATATCACAGAAGACTGCTGACAGGGTAGAAAATAATAAAAAGATAAAAGCCTATTTTAGAGAAAGAGGTTTTCCCAAACGTGCCTTTGTTTCTAATATTAATATGTCTTTAAAATCCTATTCATTTGAAATTGCCCTTTTAGGTAATTTATGGACAGGTTAGTATTATCTTTTGGAACTGAAATACCCCTTTTTTATGCAGATTTTAAAATATCTTCGATGGGAACAGTTTCTCTCCTTGCATTTAGGCGTCTGACTCATCTTTGCTAATACATCTTGATGTTAACAATGACCTAGGAAACAAAGAGAGGAGCTTCCTCCGTATTTTCGTCTATTCAGTCTGCCTTCATAGAATGTGCCTTGTGAAAGAGGCACCTAATTACTCTGCCAAAACCGGAAAGCACTGTGAGAAAAGGACCTAGCAAGTCTATCCTACCTGTGTACTGCCTAATGAATAGAGATTGCAGCGTGTGGCTATTCTGCTTTTGCACTGCACTTAGAATGTAAATAAATACTAATTATAATAAAATTAAAGAACAAAGAAATGCTCATGATGAGCATAGCCAAGCTGCTAGTATGTAGGAAGCTTACTTAGGAATCCTTTTTAAGTTCAAAGACAAGAAATTAAGATATTGATTAGACTATTTTTCAAGAAAGTAAGAAAAATCCAGAGCTTAACAAGAGGGCATGATTTGGAGCACTAACATTCACTTTGTATTCTTACTTTCAATCAATAAAAATTAATTAGGATGCAAAGTCAGGCTCTGGAGATATAAAGATGAATAAAATAGTTTATTTCTTGGAGAATGCATAGGTTAGTCCAGGACACCCACAAAAATATGTACTGTGATATACTGCAAAACTTTCTGAGATGATCGGTGCTATCGGAGTACAGATGGTATGAAACGGCTGACTCTGCCTATGGAAGTGGGGAAAGATTTCACTGAAGAGTTTTTATTTGAATTTAGCCTTAGTGGATGAGACATAGTATTCTTGGCAATAAAAATAGAGAAGTAACACATCAGGCAGTGAAAACTGCATAAAATAATGCATAAAATCATGAAGGGGTTACTGCATAATGCTACTATAGCTCTTGTTCTAATTTAAGGTAATTTGTCCCATTTTGACCTGATGTCCCTATTTCCTCATCTTATTCTAACTGAGGATATTATTCATTTATTCATTCAACAAATATTTAAATACCTATTATACTAATCCTTCTCAAAGTCTTCCATAAAGAGAAGAGGAGAGAACTCTTCCAGGCTCACTTTATGAGGCCAGCATTACCCCCATACCAAAGCCAGACAAAGACAATACAAAAAAAAAAAAAAATTACAGGCCAATATCCCTGATGAACATAGATGCAAAAATACTCAACAAAATATTAGACAACCAATTCAGTAATACAATACATGAATCATAAACCATGATCAAGTGGAATTTATTCTAAAAATGCAGAGACTATTTAACATATGCCAATTAGTCAGCATGATATACTACATTAACAAAATGAAGAATAAAAAAACATGATCATTTTAATGAATGCAGAAAAAGTATATGACATAATTTGACATATATTCATGATAAAACTTCTAAACAGAATGGGTATAGAGAGAATATTTCTTAACATAATAAAGGCCATATATACAAGCCCACAGTAAACATTATATTCAAAGGTGAAAAGCTGAAATCTTTACTCTAATATCAGGAACAAGGTAAAGATCCCCACTCTCACCATCTTATTCAATTTTGTATTGGAAGATTTAGCCAGAGCAATTAGGCAAGAAAAAGAAATGAAGGCATCCAAATTGGAAAGAAGTAAAAATGTCACTATTTGCAGGTGACATAATATTAGATATAGAAAACCATAAAGTCTTTATTAAAAAATGGCTAGAACTGATAAATGATTTAGTTAAGTATATAGTTACAAAATTAACACACAAAAATCTGTTGCATTTCTAGACACTAAAAATGAACTATCAGAGGAAAAAATAAAGAAAACAATCTCATTCACAACTGCATTAAAAAAGAATAAAATACCTAGAAATAAATTTAACCAAGGAGGGAAAGTCCTGTATATTGAAAACTACAAGGAATTTGAAAGAAATGTAGAAAATGGAAAGACACTTTGTACTCATGAATTGGAAGAAGAATATTGTTAAAATGCCCATACTACCAAAGCAATCTACAGATTCAATACAATCCGCATTAAATCCCAATGACATAAAAAAATAGAGCAAATAATTCTAAAATTTTTATGGAACCACAAACAAAAACACAACACCAAAAAACCTGAAGAGCCAAAGGAATCTTGAGACAGAATGAAGTTAGGGAGAGGCATCATGCTCCCTGATTTTAAACTATAATACAAAGCCATAATAATTAGAACACCCAAGTACTAGCATAAACAGACACATAGACAAGTGAAACAGAATAGGGAGCCCCAAAGTAAACCCACACATGTGGCCAACTAATTTATGACAAAGCCAAGGATATACTCTGGGGGAAGGAGAGTCTCTTCAATAAACTGTGTTAGAAAAACTGGAGAGCCACATGCAAAAGAATGAAACTGGACCACTCTCTTCCACCATAGACAAAAATTAACTAAAAATTTATCAAGGAATTGAATGTAAGACCTCAAATCATAAAATTTTTATAAGAAAATATAGGCAGTAAGTTCTTTGACATAGGTTCTTGGTGATGATTTTTTTGAATCTGACACCAAAAGCCAAAATAAATAAGTGGGGTAGCATATTATAAGGTTTCTGCATAGCAAAGGAACTATCAAAATGAAAAAGCAACCTACTAGATGGGAGAAAATAATTATGAATAATATATCTTATAAGCTGTTAATATCCAAAAAATGTACAAAGAACTCATACACCTCAATAAAATTTTTAAGAAATCAATTAAAAACTGGGTAGAAAATCTAAATAAATATTTTTCCAAAGAAGATATTCAGATGGCCAACAGGTACATGAAAAGATGCTCAACATATGGGATGCTGGGGTAGCTCAGTGGTTGAGCGCTTGCCTCCCAATTGTGAGGTCTAGTGTTGAATTCCTGGCCCCGGTTCATGCAGCCCCATGTGCTGAACTGTGGTGCAACTGGTAACCGCTGGAATGGCTCAGCTGTGAAAGTTCTCGCCTCTCATATGGGAGGCCTCTAGTTTGGTTCTCACCCTGTATGGCTCCACATCCACCTGTGTGGAATGAAATCATACCACAAGTAATGATATACAATTGTGGAGACTGCTCTGGGCCCTCCCCCTTTCTCTCTCTTTCTTTCACACAGTCTCTTAAACAATAATAATAATAATAATAAAAATGCTCAAATCACTAATTATCAGGAAATGCAAATTAAAAGCACAGCGAGATATCATCCCACACCAGTTATAATGGCTATAAAAAAAAATAAAAAAAAAGACTGGAAATAATGTATTGGCAAGGATGTGGAGGAAAGGGAACCTAGGGGCACTGGGAGTGTCAATTGGTACAGCTACTATGGCAAATGGTAGTGGAGGTTCCTAAAAAAATGAAAAATAAAACTATTATATAATCCAGCAATTCAATTTATGGGTAACGCACAAAGATATATGCACCCCCATTTCATTGCAGCATGAGTTACAGTAGTTACGACATGGACACAACCTAAGTGGCCATCAATGGGCAAAGGGATAAAGAAAATGTGGTGTGTGTGTATATATAATAATACGCCATTGTGTACAGAAACACAGACACACACATAGTGACATATAATGCAGTCATAAAAAACCATGAAATCTTGCCACATGTGACAACACTGATGGACATTGAGGGCATTATGTTAAGGGAAATAAGTCAAATATCTATTTGTATCTCTCTTTGTTCTTCTTGTTCTTCTTCTTCTTCTTTTTAATATTATTATATTTTATTGTTAAATTTAATGGGGTGACATTGGTTGGTAACAATTAGATAGTTTCCCGATGTACAACTCCACATCACGTCACCCATGCATCGCATTATGTGCCCAGCTCCCAGAATCAGGTCCCCCTCCACCACCATTAATCTGGTGCCCACTCCCCCCTCCCCACACAACTCTCCCTCCCCCCTCCTCTCTTCTTCTTTTTTTTTTAATGTAGACTCTGAAAAGAAAACAAGTGCATAGATACAGAGAACACATTGGTGGTTGCCAGAGATGGTGGATGGACTATGGAAGAACTTTTTTTCAAAAAGCATAGGTTTGGGCTCTTAAATTCTTGGTAGGGCTTTGTCCCTCTTCCCCCCCAAAATTTATATTACTGTGTGGAAGTACCATTCAGAGAATTGGGATTATAAGAGTGAACAATGCAAAGTCCTTGCTCCCATGAAACTTAAATTCTATGGGTAATAAATGATAATAAACCAGTGAATAAGTAATGTATACTACATTAGGTATATATTTACAAGTACTATGAACAAAAATAATGCAGAAAGGTTACAGGTTTAAAAAGGGTGATTAGGGAAGATTTCCTCAAGCAAATATATTTGGGTAAACCCTGTAAGAAGATGAGGAAACAAACCATGGTGCTATCTTAGGGGAGAGGAAACTTTCACGACATATTCAATAAACAGAAGTGAGGCCACTGAGGCTAGAGCACAGAGAACTAGTGGGAGAGAAGGAGACGAACTTGGAGTAAAAAGATATGAACTTCCTCTTCTCTTATTAGGTGTCCTCTGTTACTGATAATGAGAATGGGGAAAACTTGGGGCCTTCTAGGCTTTTGATTTTACTCTGAGAGTAATGAGGAGTCACTGGAAGGCTTTCCTTTCTTGAATAGGACTGTCTCTAAAAACCATTTGATACTATATTTAAACATCTAGGGTACAAGTTTTCCACTTCCCCTCTATGATCCAGGTGACATTGCTCAGTGGTACAGGTTAAAACTGATCTTTGTGGAGCACCATTTTACAAATAATGAGTAATTAAATAGTATCATATGGATAAAGGTGAAGTATTAACATCCTCACATAAAGTTAACATGCTAGATAACTTCAGACTAAAGGACCTTTAGTATTGGTTAGAATATACTTTCAGTGATGTGACTAGACCACTCTAGGATCATGCATTCCATTCCCTCTCTTTTTTCATATTCATTAGCTATCCTCTATTATAAAAAGCTTGCTGTAGCATCAACTCCTTAAAACTATGCAATTTTATGTCTTAATGTTCTCATCTGAAAATGGGGGAAATGATGTGAATTTGGCCTACAAATATTATATACTTTGTGTCAGACCTTTTCATAATCTAGAAATGAACAAGACTCAATCTAGCCCTAAATAACCTCATAGTTTAATACCATGGGGAAATCCAATAAGAATTTCAACAAGACTTATCTGATATGTTTACAATGAGGACCAAATGAAATAATTTCTTTAAAATGCTTACAACGATATCTGACACCTGTAGGTATGCAATAAATATAAAATACTTTCCTTTAATCCCTTAATTCTTCTAAGTGGCCACTTACTTGTTCTTCCCCAAGATGGCTAGGACAACTATTTACATTCAGTTGAGTGTTATTTTTTCTTTAATCATATTAGAATAAATCTCTAGTTTCATTTCTTCAAACTGAAATAGAGAAATTAGGAGGAGTTGCCATCTATGGTGAGTGGATATTCTGTCGGAAGAGGCCACAGTTATTCTTTTGGTGATCTCTACTCACTTGCTACATTATGACTGAAGGCCTGTGTATCTTTAATTAAATAGAGCCTAATGGGTGTACTCAGAATGTGTGTTGTTTTAGAAAAAAGAGAACTAGATAGTGATATAAATAAGGACAATTAACAATAATTTAACTCTATTAATATTGATAACCTTAAATTTATTTATCTTTAAAACAAAAATTTTGAATAAACTATGTCTCCTCAAATATTTAGCTTTGTAGTTACAGAAAAGGTGAGCCATGCAATTTTGTTTTCAGTGTAATGTATAATATTAGAGCACCAAATACACAGGTTTTGTTTTTTTTACCTTAAATTACTTTAGTTTTATAATGATAATAAATAAATCTTAAAAAAAAATGTTTCTTATAATGACAGTTAAAACTTGGTCACCTAGTTCAGAGAGAATTTATTCTAGGTTGACTTTTAAAGTCTAAAATGTATTGAATTCCAAAAGAACGTAATGATTTTCATTAAAATAATTTCATTACAAAGCTATTACCTTAAAAAGATATTTTACCACTCCTATAGTACTTTCACTGTAAGTTAATCATTTTGTTTCAGCATAAATAATTTGCTTTCCATTTTAATTTAATAAAATATCAAACTATCAATTTGCCTGTAATACTTTTTTAAAAATTTACAAGTTTTAATTATAAAAACTATAGACACATACTTCAATTACAATTTATTTATTTAAAAAATTTATTTTATTGTTTTGACATAGACAGAGACAGAGACAGAGACAGAGAGAGACAGAGAAAAGGAGGAGGGCCCAGAGCAGTCTCCATAGTTGTACATCATCAGTTCTTGACATAGTTTCATTCTACACAGATAAGATGGGGGCTGTGCTGAGCTGGAACTGGGCTGAGGACCCTTGAGCTGGGGGGCTGACCTAGGGACCTACCACTTGGGAAGCACACCCCAGTTCAACATACAAGGTTCACATGTGCCAGGGCTGGGACTGGGACTTAGGACCCGATCCTCAGATCCCCAGGGCTATAAGGCAAGCGCTTAACCCACTGAGCCATCCCAGCTTCCCCTCCAATTACAATTTACCAAATGTTAACAATTCTCCATACCTGCTTGAGATTCTTTATTTTAAGAAATGAAGGGGTGCTGATTCTGGGTAGTGGGCACATAATGCAATGCATGGGTGATGTGATGTGGACTTGTACAACTGGAAACTATCTAATTGTTACCAACCAATGTCACCCCATTAAATTTAACAATTAGAAAAAGGAAGAAATGGTATGTTGAAATTTCCTTCCTTATTTTGAAGGGTTTATGTTATGGTTATTTTTCTGACTTTTTGAGCTGAATCTCAACTTAGTAATTGTCAATCTTTAAAGATTTATTTTTATTGTTTTTGACAGAGAGAGAGAGAGAGAGAGAGAGAGAGAGAGAGAGAGAGAACATGCAAGAGAGACAGAGAGAGAGAGAGAGAGAAGGGAGAGGGCCCAGAACAGTCTCCATAGTTGTACATCATTGGTTTTCCCACATAGTTTCATTCCACAGGTGGGCGCGGGGCTGCACAGGGCAAGAACTGGGCTGGGGTCTCATCCTGGTGAGACCTGAACTGGGGGCACTCCCCAATTCAGCATATAGGTCCACATGGGCTGGGGCCAGGATTCGATCCTCGGTCCCCAGGGCTCCAAAGTGAGTGTTTAATCCACTGAGCCATCCCGGCTTTCTCAGTAATTGTCAATCTTAATAACTTGTTTATAATAAGTATAAATTCACCCTATACCTCTACTCAGATCCTTTAATATTTTATTATGATAAATTTTTGATTATTGTTGCTTAGACAGGTTGTTGATACCAGAAATTTTATTATTTAAAATGGAGACATAGCTATAATTGAAATTCTTAAATCACAAGGGTAACCATCTGCATACTGATAAACTGACTCAGAATTACTCATTTCTTACTTTGAAGTGTCAAGGGCTAAGTGAGCATTACATGTGTATAGGAAGGTTTCTAGTTGGTTCCTTAGCTCCTTCTAGGCACTCAGGCACTCAGAGGGCATAGGAATTTCAGTTCAAGGGTCCCCAACCCCTGGGCCATGGATGGCCTGTTAGGAAATAGGTCGCACAGCAAGAAGTGAGTGGTAGGTGATTGAATGAAACTTCATCTGTATTTATAGCTGCTACCCGTTGCTCACATTACTGCCTGAGGTTCTTCTTCTGTCAGATCAGTGGCAGCATTAAGTTGTGTAATTAGTTCATTATATATCAGGGGTGGCCAACTTTTCTGTATATAAGATCTACTTTTTATCTTAAAAGTGTGTCGCGATCAACTTGTTGTCATAGGCGTAGTCTAAGGGGGAAGAAGGGGTGTGAAATGCATACTATGTTTATACACTGTGTTTCAGTATAAGGTGCATTCCAGCGAGGTATGGGTAGATAAGTAATATATATGTTCAAAACTATTTTTTATTTTTTAAATCACTTATTAAGTTTTCGAGATATAGGCTCATGAAGAAAATAAATTTCCAGACCCAACTTTTTTTTTTTTTTTTAATCTTTTAACATTTATAGAGAGAAATTATCTTTTTGTGTTCAGTGCATATTTATTTCTATTTTACTTTTGACAGATAGAGAGAGAGACAGAGACAGAGACAGTTAGAGAACCGAACTGTGGGAACTCCCCAGCTCAGCACGTGGGTCCTGCCTGGGCCGGAGCTGGGACTCGATCCTCGGTCCTCGTGGCCTCAAAGCGAGCGCTCAACCCGCTGAGCCGTCCCGGCTTTCCCCAGACCCAACTTTTGATAGCAGCATTCCGTACATGTGGTACCTAAAAAATTCGATTTTCCGACACTTTTTCAAGATAGATTTTTACTAACTTAAAATGCAATTTAATTTTTTTATCAACTGCAATGTATAAGTTGTTGTACTATTTGTTCGTAAATATGAAAATGTTGTTATAAAAATGCACAGTATGGCTGATAATTTGATTTCAATATTTCACTTTCTCATTTTTTTGGGGGCCAGGAAAATTTATCATGAAAGAATAATATGACTTACTTTTTGCTAATCTATCAATAGCTCGCTGAGTACACCTCGTACTGAAATATAGATATACGGCTTATCTACCTACGTAAAAAACAACAACAATAATTATTTAAAGGGCCAAAAAACTCACGTCCAGGGGAAT
>PVKE010052685.1:0-10259 GCA_004027555.1 Craseonycteris thonglongyai
ATTTACATTTAGGGTGATGATTGATATATGAGGATTTCCTATAGCCATTTTATCTTTTGTTTTCTGGTAGCTCTCTTTCTTGATTGTTTCTTTGCTTTTTTCTTCCCATTGATTATTTTAGTTTGATGGTATTTATGACTGTTTTTTCTGTATTCTTGTCTTTTGTTTTTATGTGTCCCAGTTCTATGTTATTTTTCAGTGGTTACCATGAACTTTATATAAAAGAAAGTTTCATATATGCAATGATTCCTTTTCTTAGGAATGTTTCTTATCTCCATTCGCTATAGAAACTTAAGTCTTTACTTCCTCCCCTTTTTATATTTTTGTTGCTCAAGTTTATCCCTATTTACTTTTACTTTTTGTTTCAAGTCCAATTGCCTCCTTCAGTCTTTCTTTAAATGCTGGCCTCGTACTGGAGGATTCCTTCAGTTTTTGTATATCTGCAAAGGTCTTTATGCCTCCTTCATATCTGAAGGATAATTTTGCTGGGTATAGGATTCTTGGCTGGTAATTTTTCTCCTTTAATATTTTGAATACTTTGTTTCATTCTCTTCTGGCTTGTAAAGTTTCTATTGAGAAATCTGATGAGAGTCTGATGGGTTTTCTTTTATAGGTTATGGTGTTCTTTGTTCTGGCTGCCTTGAGGATTCTTTCATTGTCTTTGACCTTTGACATCTTCAGTATAATGTGCCTTGGAGAGGGTCTGTTAGGACTCAAGTAGCTAAGGGTCCTGTTTCCTTCTTGGATTTGAGATTCCAGTTCTTGCCATAGATTTGGGAAGTTCTCATCTACTATTTGTCTGAGTAGATCCTCTGTGCCCATCTTGTCCTCTGCTCCCTCTGGAATACCTGTTATTCTTATATTATTTTTTCTAATGGAGTCAGATAGTTCTTGTAGATATCTTTTATTTCTTTTGGATTTTAGGTCTCTCTCTTCTTCCTTCTGTGACATTTCCAGATTTTTGTATTCAATTTCACTAATTCTTTCCCCCATCTGGTCAGCTCTGCTTCCTATGCTAGCTATTTCATTTTTCATTTCTTTTATTGTGTTGTTTGTCTCTAGAATTTCTATTTGTGTCTTTTTCATAGATTCCATTTCCTTTTTTGAGATCATTTAGCTCCTTCTGTGTACTCGGCCAGTTTTCTCTGATCTCTTTGAACATTTTCATAATTGCAACCTTGAATTCTGTGTCTTTTAGCTCATATAATTTCATATCTTTAAGTTCCTTTTCTGGAGATTTTTCTCTTTCTTTCTGAGCATTTTTGTTCAAAGGAGTATTCATTACTGCTGGAGCATTTTATTTCCTGGACATGAGGACCTTTCCCTTGGTAGATGTGAAGGTATCTTTCTTTTACTTCTTAGCTGGTATTCATGTCTTATAGTATTTCCTTTATTTTGTTTTCTCACAGTGGAAGACTTCCTAGGAGATGGGCTTCTCTTTGACTCAGTTGCCCTGTTCTCTGTATGCCTCCTCTTTGGGAAGGTATGGTGGGCAATGGTGTTCTATGCCTCTGAAATCCCACTGCTTTCAAAAGCTGCCACACTTAGATCCCTCTGCTGGCTTCAGCGGGACAGGTGGAGGCAGGTCTTGTTCGGAAGGGTGCAGGTCTTTTTGCTTCACAGGGTAATGGTGGCTTCCCTCTGCTGGCTTTAGCAGGAAGAGTTAGGGCAGGGTTGGTTGGGAAAGGTGGGTCTGATTGCATCACAGGGTAATGGCGGCTTCCTGGCAGCAGCTCACTGAAGGCCCACCATGGGGGAGGCCTGCAGGGTGAGGCCTGGGAGACAGCAAGGGGAAGCAGCCAGGCTCTGTGTCCAAGGCCACGTGCAGTGCTCCAGTTGGGGCCCCACCTCACTGAGGGCTACTCTGTGCCTCAGCTGGCAGCACACTCCCAGTGTCGGTGCTCCAGCCCCTGTAACACCCGCCTCTGGCTCCAGTTACTGATCTCACGCTGCACGGCCCCCAGATCCAGCTGCCCAACTCCAGTGCTGGCAGTGCAGTTGGATCTTCACTCAGGTCACCCTCATTGATCTCTGGCTGCTGCTGGCGGCTCGCTCTGGCCTCCTGCCCTGCGCTCCCACCTCCCGCTCCACATTCTGGCCTCCTGCCCCGTGCTCCAGTCTCCCGCCCTGTGCCCCAGCCTCCTGCTCCGCGCTCCGCCCTCCCCACGCTCGGGCCTCCTGCCCTGCGCTCCGGCCGCCCTCACCACGCCCCGGCTGTGCCCCTGCACTTTCACTGGGGCCTCTCACCAGTGTCAGCCGTGCCCGTTTTCTCTGTCCACTCTGCGCTCTGGTGTCTGTGCCTCCGCCTCTGTCCGTTCTGGGCCTCCAACCCGCCCAACGTCGTTCTGCTCCTGGACCCGAGCCCCTATGCTGCCACCTCCGTCAGTCTCTCCTCTGCTGGACTCGGGTCAGCCTCTGGGGCAGTCACCGGGTGGGTCCTCAGGTCACGCTCTGCAGCGGGTATCCACATGGCTCCCTTTCTTTCTCTCTCACGCGTCTCGGTATCTTCAGCTTTAGGAATTTTCTTGGATCTCTCAGCCGAGGCTGTGCACTACTTAGGGATTCTCTGGTTGGATTTTAGTTGTTTAAATTGTTATCTTTCCAGGAGAGGTTTCAAGAGCTCCTCTCATGCCTCCATCTTGATGGCGTCTCCAATACATTTTTAATAGGTTAAAATCATCAATATTTTTATCTCTAGACTATATATACAATATAGAAGTTCAGATTTGAACATAATAAGAAAAGTTTACAGCTAAAATATCTCTCAAAAATACATTCTTTTAATATTGCTTATGATATACCCCAATTGATTATACTGGGGGTACCAGGTTTGTCTACTAACTGACACTATTAAGAGCACACTAGAAAACAGTCACACTAGAGACACAACTCATATAGCTACAATTTTTAAAGGAAGAATCTGTACATTATGACAGCAAAATTTCATTAATAAGGAAACATGTATTGACAACTACAGTAAAAACCTTATAATATTGGTGTCATGGAGGAAATCCTTCCTTTTCCTTATGTTTTAACTGAGTTTTACAGGCATGCCATAAATTGTGTTATTTATGTAAGAGTTCTAGAGTTCATCCGTTTTGGAATCTGTTTCCCTTTGGAAACTAGAAATCAATTTATAGTTTGATTTCTTCTCCTTCATCTTTATTCTATTTCTGATTTTGTTTTCTTTATTTAATTAAAAGAACAAAGCCAATCTTTCAATATACCATCTTTAGTCTTAACTTTTAAGTGGTCATCAGGAATTACTGTTGGACTGAATAGTCTTCAAAAGTTTCTGATACATTTCAGACTTTAGAAACCTGGGATAAGAGTCTCTCTCCATATGCATATACACTATTTTTTGAGCCTCTTCAAAACATGTATGAGTGGGTTCTTGAATATTCTTGATGATCGTTTCTCTTGTTGAACTGTCAATGTTAATCTGAAAAGTAAATTGCATGTAGAGGATCAGTAGGCACAATTAAAAATGAAAAGATAGTGGAAAGGTTTCATTGATCCCCCCTTCTTTTCAGTGGAATGGGCTTACTTTGCTGTTTCATAGGTATGTAAAAAGACGTAAGAGATAAACTCTTTGCTTTTTAAATAGTAAACATCTATGTCCTCATCTTAGATAAAAATAACATGGGGCCCAAGACCAGGGAAGTCTCAGAAACCATTGCTTACTTAGGAGGTTACAGTGGTTTGTTAGTGGAGTCTACAAACAAGGAAGTTTATGAGATGGAGGTCTTTTCTAAGGAAAAAAGGGAAGTCAGTGCTATTTTAAACTTTATCTCCCTTAATAGTCATCAATGTTGATTTAACTGAATAGGTCCTGAAATGGGAAGAAGGTGAAGAGAAATGGAGAAATTGAGGAGGGAAGTAGTTATTTTCATAAACCAAGTATTTTCCAAATAAGACTTTTGAGAAACCAATCAGTAAGGTCATACTGTCCTGATTGGAACTTACATACCATCCTCTTCCCTTATCCTCTCGACAAGAATTTGCACTCCCCTTCTCTCTCTACCAGGAGTCTCAGTGTATCTGTTTCACTCATGACTCCATCTTCTTTAGACAGTTGTAAATGCTTGGCAGTGCTATCAATGTGATTGCTGAATTTCCTGGTTTTAAACCCAGGTGAGTGTGAGCTCTGTGGCGGTGGCACAGTCTTGGCCCAATACCACTGGGGATCCCAATGTGCCTATTTATGGAACTGGTGATTCCTTCCAGCAGAACCAATTCTTCTTGCAAAAATTTCTGCTTTTTAAAAAATAACTTTTTGGGAAGTTAACATAATTTAATAAAGAGAGGCTTTGAGGCCAAGCCGACCTAACTTTGAATCTTAACTTTCTCACTTAACTGCTGTATGAATCTGAACAAGTTACTTAACTTCTCAGGTTTCTTATCTATAAAATAAGGTTAACAATACTGACTTCAGGCCATTACAGGAGATATGGATGTGTGCTTGGCAGATATGAATGCCCTGATTCCCATTTGCTGTCGTTGTCAGGTGGTTACCTCTCTTGGGGACTGTGGCTCAATATAAATCTTATACAGCTTCTTTGCCCTAGAAATTCTGCTCCGCTGTGAGGCAATTTTCTTGTAGGTTTCACACGCCATCCAGAATTTAATATTCTCATCACTGTGTTCCATTTTTAAGTATGCTGCATAGACTACTGGACCATCTGAAGGGAATAGAGAAATCAATTTATTATCATGGGTCAAAATCATTCAAACAATTTGAAAAATATTTAATGCAATATAGGTTTAAAGCTTGAATCAATGATCCCAAATTATCTACAAGTGAATATTATACAATGACACACAAACCACATCACACTTAGATCTATAACCTGAAGCGTGTTTTTAATTAAATTTATTGGGGTGACATTGGTTAGGTAAGTTTCAAGTATGCAGTTTTATAATATATCATCTGTATATGGCATTGTGTACTTACTACCCAAAATCTAGTCCTTCATCATGATGTCTTTGACTCTTTTAACCCTTTTAATCATCTGTTCCCTTCCCTTCTGATAACCATTGTAGTTTTATCTGTATCTATGAGTTTGTTTTTTTGTTACTTTCTGTTTTATATCCTACATATGAGTGAAATCAGATAGTTCTTGTCTTTTTACATCTGACATTTCACCTAGCATGATACTCTGAAGATATATTCATGTCATTGCAAATAGTAGTATTTCATCCTTTTTTTTGTGTGGCTGAGTAGTATTCCATTGTATATATGTACCACATTGAAGCATGTTTTGACTATGGTGTGGTCACCCCTTAATTCCTTTAATTCTGAGTTACAGAGAAAAATGCCCAGTAATGTGGATGGGTCTAGGACAGGAGAGGTCACAGGGACCTAGAAACAGAATTTAATGTTGAATCAGTAGATAGAGATTTGATCACAAAACTTACATGAAAAATCTTGGACCTCAAGCCAATCTGAAGGGTAAGAGCAAGGTTTAGATTCTAAATAGCATGTCAAGTTTGAATGGAAAAGTCCAAACCATGTAGAAGTGATGCATAAATTGATTACATAGTACAGCCGGGTGTGTTTTCAATATCCAATAAAAGCAGGAGAATATGGAGAGATGAAAAATTCAACTTCATATTTGTGGTTTATGGTTCAAACAAGAAGTAAAGGACTAGGAAATGGATGGAATTCAGATGGGGTGTTGGAACCTATCTCAAAGTCTAGAATGGGGCAGTGGGTAAGTGCAACACAACTCTGAACTGACATTGGAGACCAGAGATGATTATCCTCAGCTCTGGCCTTAACCTGCCTTTCTGGAGTGGGCAGATAAGGGCAAACATGTGAGACGAGCTTTTCTGGTTGAAGCACTATTTTGTAGGAAGCTAGACTTTGAAAAAGAGGGTTAGGCAAGCTCTCACAAATCTAACATTAATAGAAATCTTTGGGAGAAACTAGTACTCTCAAGATTCAAGATGAACACTCTGGATGAATATTAAACTTCTTTGGTGACTAGGAATTCTCTTGGCATCTCTGAGAAATTGAATTGCTAAACAATGAAACAATATAACTTCCCATTGATAGTGATAGGATTATGTGTGTAGGTTTCATCCATGTTATGGTATGTAACCTAGTGAAAGCTGACCTATGCCGCTTGAACCTATCTGATATTTCAGATACAACTCTGGTGTGTAGCATTTAAGTCATCACAATTGCTGTGTTTTACAGAATTTTGTTTTTGTTGGACAAACGTTTGTAAGTTAGCAAAATTAGCAGCTGAAAATGCATATATATATAAATGTATTCCAGGAGGCTGAGTCAGAACTGAATGGCTCAGTTTAGAATTTCTATTGACTCACACAAGTGAGTTATAAGGATGAAAAACATCTTTTCCAAATTAAGCAACATAGCCCATTCTGAAGTTTTGAATGGTACCTTCCTGAGCATCACACTCAAGAGATCATGACAGCTTTCACAGAGTGAATAGGGATAAATGACAGAATTGGCCATTAAATTGAGAGGATGGAAGAAATAGGTTTATGTCACGCATAGTGGATGCTTTTTTTCTTGAAAAAATGAGAGTGGTGCCTCTGGGACTCTCTAGCATGTACTTTTTAAAATAGTTACTGAAATTACTGTTCCTATGACACACAAGGTGACAAATTGTGGTATCTTGATGCAAAGGGAAAGGTGACATTCCTCTTGGCTGAGTCAGGACAGTGACCCATCTATTCCAGGATTGTTTTCTGCAAGGTGTCAAGGCTTACATGTTAACGGTGATCTATGCCACAGTCCTCCGTCAGAAATAGGTCTAAACCAATTTGAAATTCATTTCATTTTTCATCTGCACCATTGAATGAAATGATTTTCCATAATTCTACTAGCCTTTGTGAAAATTTAAAGTAAGTCTTATGTTTTAGTATAATTCTCCTGTTAGGCTTCTATCATATGAATCATTTCTGTTTTTTTCTTCTAACTTCTCCTTGCTGAATTATTATAAAAGTAGGTTAACGTATTTACTGACTATGCATTGTTTGTAAATACAGAAAACTTCTAATAAAGATAATAACCACTGTTAATTTCATTTATTTTTATTCTATTAATCCTTTGTTCATGTTTAACTGCTTACCTAACTAGTATTAATTCATCTACACAAATACAGATATGCACACAAATTACCTCATTGCCATTACTCTGGGAAAGCAATTTTGCATCACTCTTTCTACTTAATATCATGTAGCAAATACTTTCTTCTTTTTACTTTTAAGAGTCTATTGCAGGGTTAATCTCTAATAATATACTTAGCCAGCTTCCTATTATTGAATGTTTAGATTATTTCCCCTTTTTATGTTATAGATTATCCCACATTGAAGATTTTGGCTTATAAATCTTTACATTTCTGATTGTTTTCTTAGAATAAATTTAAAGAAGTGGATTGCTATATTGACAATGTAATATTTTGGAACTCTTGATACCAATTGTAAAATTGCTTCCAGAATGGTTTCAGTATTTTTCATTACTAATAGCAGTGTCAAAGTGTCTGCTTACTCCATCCTTTCCAATTGTATGGGGTAAAATAAGTGACTTCTAATTTTTTTAATTTGTATTTTTAAAATATCGATGCACTTAAACATTGGTTTCCTTACTGACCATTTATTTCCTTTCTGTGAATTTTGAATATTTTGTCCACTTTTCTTTTGTACTGTTAGTGTTTTTCTAAATTTACATATCTCTTCATTTATATAAGATACTACCTGTTGTATTTATTGCATTATTTTCTGTTCTCTCTCTTTAAATGAATGCTGAAGATTATTTGTAAGCTGTTTAATCTGAAAAACCTCAGTTGGTCTATCTGACCCTGCTTTTAATCCTTTCTGTACTTTTATTAGAAAAAAAATCCCTAAAACAAAAATCTGGCCATGACCCAGTTATTTATAACCTTTGAAACTTTTCTCATTGCCTTAAAGGCCAGACCTAAAGAAGCCAGACCTCTGGCATGTGGTTGCAGGGCCCATTAGGTTACAGTGCTCTCCAGCCTTGTCCCTGGTCAGGCCTGGACACAGTCTTCGTTTGAGTCTCTTTTTGGCCACACTGTTGTAGTAGAGTCCCTTTTGTGTGGCAGACTTTATACCTTGACCTAAGACTCAACTTAAGTAGCTCAGTTCCTGGAAAAATGTCTCTGAACCCTCCAGGTTCCTGTCAGTTGACAACAGGGCATCCTAGTGCACACTTATTTTAGCGATGTCCTCTATGTTTATTGACTTACTCCCATTACTCTCCCACTCACTGCATTCCCCTTGAAAATTAGGACTGCATGGTATTCATTTCCTTCAGGTGCTCAGTGGCCTGATGTGTAACAGATACTGAATACACAAATGTGTGTTGCTCTAGGACTTTTTACCCCTCACTCTTCTACATTGTACAGTGACTCCCCATAGGTTTTGAAAAGGGAAGAAGTGGGCCCTAATTATTCATCATCCAGGAAGCACCAAAGACCTCAGGATTACACCTGGCATGTTATTACTTTTTGGTGTTCCTAGAGCAGGATGAAAAAAGAAAAAAGAAAGAAAGAAAGAAAGAAAGAAAAGAAAAGAAAAAAGTCCTAATTGGGCAGTGATGTCTCTAAAAGGCCAGGTTTTGTTGCACCAACCCTCCCCCCCCCCGCATGCAAGGTGAAGAAGTGCTTGAGAAATTCATGAAGTCAAAGATGCTAAGTGGAAAAGGCTGAGGCACGTAGGTAATGTGAGGGTTTGCAGGGGACTGTGACACCAGCGGTGGTTAGTGGAGGTTAGAACAAGTGATCATGTGGGAAGCAGCCAGCCCACATGGAGCACCACAGAACCCCGCACAGATGAAGAAAGTGGAGAGAACGGCCCTGCCTCCGGAACCAGGATGCACACAAGGGCGTGACAGTATCTCTCGTGGGGAAGGGGAAGGTGTCCAGGCTGGCAGAGGTGGGCCATCCGTGTGCAGCAGGCTCCATCCTCTTCACCACTATAATAATTCCACACTGTTCAACCTGGTGTTCGCAAAGCTGTCTTCGGGCGACGGTGAGAATTCAGCAAGGGAGGAAAGTAGAGAGTCCATCCATGGGTAACTTTGACCAAAATTAAAAGACTGCTGCAAAGTTGTGTGGTTCAGAACACTTGCCTACCCAGAATGGCTCAACTATATCTCTGCCTAGCATCCATGATGGAGCAAACTGCTCAGGCCAGGGACATATACCCCGCTGTACTTTCTTACTCAAGATTACCTCTGTAGATTTTTAAAAAAGATTTATTTTTATTGTTTTTGACAGAGAGAGAGACAGAGACAGACCAAAAGAAGGGGGAGGGCAGAGAGCAATCTTCGTAGTTGCATGTCATTGATTTTCTACATAGTTTCATTTCACACAGGTGGGTATGGGGCTGCACAGGGCAGGAACTGGGCTGGGGGCCTCCCACATGGAGCTTGCCCGGTAAGAACCGAACTGGGGGAACAGCCCAGTTCAGCATATGGGTCCACAAAGGCTGGGGCGGGGGACTTGATCCTCGGACCCTGAGGGTGCAAGACCAGTGCTCAACCCTCTGAGCCATCCTGGCATCCCCTGCAGATTTTAAATGGGCACTTAGCATCACCCAGTCATTTTAGTGTCCTTCCCTGATCTCATCAGGCTCTCTAAGTCTCCAGAGACTATTTAGTATCTCTTCCTGTTTAAAAGGACAACACATCTTCTGAGCTCTCTGCTGATGACCTGGCCTCAAACTTCGCTGAAAATAAAGATTTCATCAAGTGGGAGTTCCGCATCTCCCTGCACCAAATCAACCTATCTACCTCTACTGGTACCTGCTCTTACTGTTCCTTTTTGGGCCAAACAATTCTTTTTGCTTTTGTTTTTGTTTTGGCCCCCATCTAATTTTGTTTTCTCCATTTCATTTGCAATTCTCTGGTTGGTCTTAAATTATCCCCACTCTCTTCCTTGTCACCAGTTTCTTCCTCTTTAATGGTTGCTGTCATCTATCAGTGTATTTTCCAAATAAAACCAATAACAACTATTGACTCTCTGCCCAATATCGACCTCATGGTTCCTTTCAGTCTGTACCTTTTTTTTTTTTTTTTCTGCTGGCTTTCACTGCACAACTTACATAAATAAAGCCCTAGGTTATCGGTTGCTTCCTCTAGACTTATCCATCTCTGCCACGCCCTGGAAACTTCTTGTCAGACACTGTTGACTTCTGTATTGCCTTATCTGATGGTCACTATTCTTTCCTCATCTAACCCTTTGACACAGGTCACAGTGCCCTTC
>PVKE010052686.1:0-10259 GCA_004027555.1 Craseonycteris thonglongyai
TAGCTGAGAGAGGCTAAGGATGCAGGGTTCCAGCTCCTGCTGCGCTCACTCGTCTCCCCCTCCTTCCCTGCCACCCCCTCCCTGCTCAGTGTGTCCTTGTGAGTACACGTTTATGAATTGCCAGTGGAACCTTCATTGTTTTACTTCCTCCCACTCCCACCTTCCCATCCCTGCCCCTCAAAGTATCTAATTTGCTGCCTCAGTTGTAGCTTCCCTGAAAGAAGCCAGCTCAGTGTAGTGTGACATCAAATACCACCATCTGTGTCCTCACTGGCAGTGACAGCATCGTCCCCTTGTGAAGCCATCTTAGAAGGTAATGAGAATGTGGTATGGCCCAATTCCCAGGGATGGTGGTAGGCAAGGAGGACTAGCTAAGACACAAACACAGAATGCAAACCCACCAAGGACTGGCCACCAGGTGAAAAATTAAGTGTCCCCTCCCCAGAAACTACATGGCTGGAAGATTCCACCAGCCTCTTTCCTGCTCCTGGTGGGACACAAGTCAATAACCAAGTTGTCACTGCCTGAGAGCTGCCAGCCCACAGCCTCCCCTGCAAGGCCCCTCTTTAAGGGCCCCCAATCCCTGCAGAGAATTAAGCAAGATTCCACCAGCCTCTTTCCTGCTCCTGGTGGGACACAAGTCAATAACCAAGTTGTCACTGCCTGAGAGCTGCCAGCCCACAGCCTCCCCTGCAAGGCCCCTCTTTAAGGGCCCCCAATCCCTGCAGAGAATTAAGCAGGAAGAGGATGCTGTTTAATAGGCAGAATCCAGGGCCCTCTCCAAAGCCACTGAATCAGAATTCATGGGGTTGGGACCTCAGATTGCTCATTTTAAACAAGCTCCCCAGGCAATGCAGTTGCTAGTTTAAAACCACAAGTTCAAGTGAAAACTTAAATGTCATTCTCAACCTCCCAGCAACTAAATGAATTTCTCTCTCATTAGCCTGGTGGGAAATCCCAGAGCCCAAACCCTTTTCCAGAACATATCGCTACACAGGGGACCACAGAACAAGATTATGAGCACCCCAACTCTGGCAGAAAGAGGACATATTCCCAAGGAAGTGCTTTCAATAAGCTTGAAAGACAGTTTCCTCTGCAGCCTGCAGCAGCCCCTGAGCACTCCATGGATTAGAAGGATCTTAACCAAACTCAAAGGAGGAGCCCTCATGACCAGAGGTCTTAACTGACTTGAGCCCACTCCGCAGACTTGGGCCTCAACACGATCGCTGGAAATCCCTGCACAGAGATCTAGGAGAGGAGAGAAGCAAGCCCACATTGCTCATCAGGGAGAGGGCTTTGCACATGCTGCTTCCGTTGGAGACACAGACTTGAATCAGATGGGGTGTGAGGGCGATGTTGAGAAGGGAGGTTGGAGGCAGAGAAGGCCACTGAGAGGGGCGGGGCCTGCAGAGAAGCCTGCTCTTCCTGCTGGGCAGCTCGTGCTTTTCTTCCTTTTTCTCTTTCTCTCTCCTCCCTTCTTTCTCACTCTCTTTCCCTTTGCTCTCTTCCTTTTTATTCTCTTTCCCTCTCACTTTCACTTTCCTTTTCCTCTCTCCCTTTCTCTCTATCTCTTCTAGTCTTCCTTTTTGTTTTTACCTTCCCTCCTCCCTTCTCCTTCCCTCCTCCCCTCTCCTTCCCCTCCACTGTGCAATGAATATTTCCCAGGTGCCCACTTTGTGCATAGCTCTGAAAAAAGAAGCACACCATCGATGGCCTCTAAGAGCTTCCAGCTCGTAGGGAAAACCCAAAGAATCGGCAATTGCAACTCGTTACAAGTAGTAGCGTGGAGACAGCTAAAACAAGCAGCTAATCCGGGCTGCAGCTCCAGGAAGTGATGGCTAAGCTGACACCTAAGAGGTAAATGTGCACCGACCAGCTCAGGGCTGCAGGAAAGGTAGAGAGCCCTAGGCCAGAATGAGCTCCTCCTTCAAGAGAAAGCATGGCCCCTGTGAGGGGTGGTGAGGCCCCTGGTTTGTCATGCACAGTTGTGTAGGTTTTGTCCTGCACAAGGGCACTGGGTCAAGGAGCAGGGGCCACAAGCCACCCTGGGGCATGGACCTCCCTTTCACAGCATGTCTCCTTTGGCCCCTATATTGCCAGGAATGTCACAATGTTTTCTGATAGTGTTACTGTTCTTCATGATACGTTGGCAGAAGTCTGAGGCAAGAACTATAAAGCAGGAGCTTAAGTAGAAGCATCTTTCTCTGTGTGTTTGTTCAGGGGTATTGTCCTATAGTCTCAGCCTCTGCCCGTCTGGGGTTCAGCAGGTCTGACCACATCTGAGGTTCCTTCCCCAGCACTGTGTCCTCTGGGTGCACTTGACACTCCTGTTCTTAGATGAGCCTCTCTTCCCTGAAGCGACCCATGCCCTTGGGTTGGACTGCATGGGAATGTTTAGTGCCCCAGTATTTCCAGTCAACACTTACCTAGTGATGCTTCATTAGCACTTAGAGAACAACCTTCACAGTGTATATTGTGGCTCATCACTTATTCTCTCTTTCAACAGGTAGACGCGTTTTGATATCATGAATTCTTTTTCAGTGTTTGGCTCCAGGTCTGAGCCAAAGGCACTTTAAGAAGTTAGATGCATTTAGCAGACATTTGCAAATTTTCCTAGTAAGTACATCTCATTTCATTGGTTAGAGAGATGATTCTCAGCTGTGGCCCAAATGGCCTCCACTCAGCAGCGACGCCTTCCTTCACCTGGAGAACTCAATACTACAAGGAAAACCAAGGGTTGCCTCTCAACCTCTTTTTCCCCTACAGTTGAGCCCAAAGAGACACTTCACTCTGAGATAGTACGGACTTGACCTTGCCCATCAGAGTTCTTTGAAGGAAGCGTTACTTGGCAGTAGACAGAAGATTGTGAAACATTTAGGAAAATGAATATACAGTATATTGTTATCTTTGGGGAAGATATTTCAGAAAGAGTGGACTTCAAATGAAGGCTCTTTCAGCTTTTAAAATTTACATTCTCAGAAAAGGATAAGGTGTTTTTGCCCCTCAGTGGCCATGACAGGTGAGAGAGATGCCTCCTAATGCAATAGTCTGTACCAACGTATGGAGATGTGGCTAGAAAACACCACCGACCCCAGGGCATGACTCAGTGCCATAGATACAGAGACTGAGAGACTGGGAGGATTGCCCTGCTCAAACTCTCATTCCAGAAATGAGAAAATGGACTCACACAGGCAAGTGATTGTCCCAAGTCACATAGCCAATCAGTGGCAATGCTGAGATGAGTCCTCTAGACAACCTAATCTTCTGCATAGAATATTTTTCACCATGATGTTCCCAGATTTGTTGTCTTTTCTTCTCTTAATTCATAATCAGCTCAACTCTGTGTAGATCCAGAAAAAGTACATGACATTGTCCTTACCCACAAAGAGCTTATGACTGCTATCATTCTAAAATGAGAGCCTTACTGTTTTTGAGCTAGTCCACTGACTTCAGGAGAACCCTTTAGGTTGTGTTTAACATACTTTCTTTTATACAAAGAAACAAGCTAAATTCACAACAACTGTCTTCTGGGCATTTACTGGGATCAGGGGAAGACAGCGGCTTTAAACATGAAGGTCAAAAGCTCATAGAGCAGGGAGGTGTTTCCTTCTCTCAGTCTATAACAGACCAAAAATAAGTGTGTCTGTGTGTGTCTGTGTGTGTGTCTGTGTGTGTGTCTGTGTGTGTGTGTGTGTGTGTGTGTGTGTGTGTAGGCACAAATGGCACATCTCTAACTCATGCATGAATTTTGAAATCAGGCATATTGAGCTCAAATATTTACTCTGGCAGCATCTATTGTGTGGCCTCTGCCAAAGGAGGTAACCTCTCTCAGCTTCATTTTCTCCATGTCTGAAGTGGGAATGACAACCTAGCAATCGCTGATGTGGAGCCTTGGCGTGAAGACGGAGGGAGGCAGAGAATGGGACGTCTTTGCTTTTAGGGGCAGTTGTTATTTGAGAGTGGAGAAAGAAGCTCTGCACTTCCTCTTCTATATCCTTCACATTCTCTAGGATTAAGATGTTTTCCATCATGAAACAGAAGGGGGAGACAGAAAGGAGATTTTATTAAGGATGAAAAATGGCTACAATTTCGAAAGCAAGCTTGTTGACAGAATGTGAGTACGTTTTCAGAATAATTAACAGGAAAGTCAGGCCTGGGGAAATTAATTGCTATTGGTACAACTGCCTTCCAAATGGCAACCTTAAGGCTGATGCCCAGTGAGACCTCAGTGGGGACAAGGGAGGCCTCTTCTGAAAACTGCTTGCTGCCCTGGGAGGCTGACAAGGTGTCTCTGTCCATCATATGAGCAGTGCTTTCCTAAGATGGGAATGAATATTTATTAAGCCCAGGCTGTAGCAGCTGCTTTTGCATATACAGCTTTAAATATATTATCCATCTTATACATTAGATACATTTAACTCTATTCTACAGATGAGGAAATTGAGGGCTGAGAAGTTAACTTGCCCAAGGGCTCACGTTTGGCAGCTGAGGGTCATTTAGAACCCAAGCCTGCCAACTCCAAAGCTCCAGCTCTTTCCTCTCCAAGAGACACTACCTTCAATGAAGTAAGCAGCGGAAGTGAGGTTTAGGACACTAGGGACCAGGGTCTCACTTTATTGACGGTTATCCCATTTGTCCTAGGTTTTAGAACCACCATTTAGCAGTTAACTGACTTTGGCAAACTATTCAACCTGTCTGATTTCCACTGTGACTTCCATATCTGGAAGCATTGTGTGATTTCAAAGACATCATTTCCATCCTACAGGGAGGCTGAGAAGTTTAGAGCCTGCACCAACTGTCCTCATTCTGATTGCTGCCAGAGCCTCACTTCACTGGGTGAAGAATCAGGGAAGATGTATATACAAATGTGTATGTGTGTGTACATGCGCGTGTGCATGCATGTGTGTGTTGGGACACTAGGTATAAAACTCAAGTTCCATCTTATTTCCCTTCCTTGGAGTCAGTTGAGTCTTTATTCATTAACCTGGAGTTTAGCCATCCTCTTGTTTCTCAACCTCCCTTGTCCAAATGTTCTAGCATCTCCTCACTGCAGGAGACCAGGAGAGCTAAGTAAATGGCCGAGAGCCTGGTAACCCACAGGATCCAGGATGTGATGAACAGTAATGAACCTGAGAAAAGCTACAACCTTGAGTCCAGTCCTTGGGAAAACCACAGGGAGAAGCTGCAAATGGCCGGGGAGTGCCAACTCTGAGAAGTTAGGGGATGAGAACTTAGCAGCTATGGTGGAGTGAAAACAGCATGGACTTTGGAGACCCTCCAATTCACCAGCTGAGTGGCCTTGGGCAAGGGCTCTTCTAAGGGGCAATCTCGAGGGCTCCTCTCTGGTCTGGCAACACTTCCTCAGTACTGTCTTAATCCTCCTTTCTTCCTTCTCCTTTCTCCAACATCAGCCCTGAGTCACGGGCTGAAGGCTTCCCTTCCCCGTGCTGCTCCTTTGCAGTTGTTTTTTCCAACATACCTCCTGCCCATCTTTTTCCATCTTGGTGTCTGCTTCTCGGAGCAGCTGAACTGACCCAGGTGGCCCTGTGAGTAGTCTGAGAAAGACAGGGGGGGAGTGCACTCACTCCGCAGGTGGGAATGAGGACCTCATCCTGAGTGGGACGTGAGACATGAATAGTCCCTCGCACAAGGCAGTGGCCTAATAAATGAGATTCACTGCAGCAACCTGAGAAAGCATCCTGATGGAGGCGAATACCCTGGCCAGGGTGATCAGTGAAGCACTTCCAGCATAGGAAGGAACCTGTGCCTACAAGGACAGCGGAGTGGGCTGGGCCTTCAGACGTTGTTCTAATGCCCTGCAGTGATAAAGAAAAACCAAGGGCGGTCAGCAAATAGTTAGGGGCTGAGTGTGAGTGCCAGGGGGCCTGTTTAGTGGCTTGAAGGAGGTTCTTATCTCTTGCAAAAGAAGAATAGATCCTAATATTCACTTACAATTTTTCTCAGCGCTGTATTAATTTCCTTCCTCTCTGTAGTGATATAGTCCAAAGAGATTCGGGCCCTGTGGGTATCCCACAAAATGTCACATTGGACCATTACAGTGATGTCATGATGTTGCTTGAGCAGTACAAGTAAGAAGTGGCACCTGTGCTAAAGGCCTTGAGAAGACACATTGTTAAGGATGGTGGGAGATAAACCCTATGAATTTCAGGGATCTTCCATTTCAGAATGTTGTCCAGGGATCTAGTGATTCAGGATATGTGAGGAGATCCCCCCAAAGTAAAAGACAAATGTGACTTCTTGCCTTCCTACCACAAAAAAAGCACAGTGTCTGGCGGACTTCTTTGAGTTCTGGCTGCATGGCATAGCTGGGCACATTGGTCCTGCTGGATCCTGAATGGCCTGGGGAATGGCCAGATTTTAGAGGAGCCAGAGTGGGAAGGAACTCTGCAACCTGTCCAGGCTGCAATATGAGCATCCGTGCAAGTTGAGTCACACGTGTCACACACATGTGTCAGTGGGGGCAGAAGGTGCCATGTCGAGTTTATGGAAAGTACCAGTGCAGGAGCCACTGTGTAGGCCTCTGGGGTTCGGGGGTAAGGCCATGTCCTGCAGGGAGACTTACATGCATTGGGAGAAACCTTTCCTGTCAGTTTCCTGGGTTCTGGTCGAGATGGA
The DNA here is from genome assembly GCA_004027555.1 of Craseonycteris thonglongyai. Lineage (NCBI taxonomy): Eukaryota > Metazoa > Chordata > Mammalia > Chiroptera > Craseonycteridae > Craseonycteris > Craseonycteris thonglongyai. The sequence goes on from PVKE010052686.1 coordinate 6,637, forward strand.
ATGCTTGGCCATGGGACACCAAGTGGCCATGTGTCCATAACTGCACACACAGGTCACAGTGAGGTGGGTACAGGAGCTGTCTGTCCTTAAAACTAAAAGGGTGCAGCTGAGATGAGTCAGGAGAGCAGGACAAGGAGCACAGATAAGATACACAAGCAGGTAGTCCAAAGCCACGCCCCCATCACAGGTGGACGAGGGGTCCCTTCTGGCTGCACATACGGCCATAGAGAGGGAAGTACAAGCAGAAGGAGGAAGGAGACACCCAATCTCAGCTTACAGGTGCGTCAGCCTGGGATGTGGGTGTGCGCTAATCATGGACAGTGAATGGCCCTAACAGACGCGTGGAGAGTGACGATGTTCTCAACGGGTAGAACTGTGAGCAGTGCACCTAGCCATGTCCTTTGAGTGGAAAGATAAGTAACTCAAGGTGACAATTTATTCCTTGGCTGGCTGCTCAGAAGCATAGAAGGAAAAAATATGAAAGATTGATGATAAGGGAGTCCATGGTAGCTACACATGAATGGACCTATCAGTGTGACCTCACATGTCTATATGTCACATGAAAGCCAACCAGGCAGCATAGAAGAGGCACTGAATAACCCAGCAGACAAAATCACTCTGCCAATGACATTAGCTGCCCTTCCACTTCAGCCCACCCAGAACTAGGCTGATGGGCCCATGAACAGAGTGGCCACGGGGACCAAGACAGAGGCGACCAATGGGCCCAACCCGATGGTATCCCACTAAGCCACCCTTGTCATTCACTGTCATGGTACTTCCTGTTTCCCCTGTACTGCATGGACCACAGTTGCCACTAAATGTCACCCTTTTCCCTAAATGAAGACTGAAGGGAAGAGTACCTCGCTCTAGATTAGACACTTTACATGTTCTCTTTGTGTAAGTAAGAGAACTGTTATGAAGGGGCCTATGGTCTCCATTTTATTCTGTCTCCAAAGGTTTCCATGGGGAAGGAGGGAAGAAGAATACCGTAATTGGATTTACTAACTTTGTGGGAAAGGGTTCTGCAGTGTACAAGTACTGGAGAAGTTCCTTTTTTCTTTCATGGATTGAGAATGTACCATCCTCAAGAACTAATCATGTCCTCAGCGATGTGAAGATGTACATAGATCAACAAGTATCTATAAATGAAAATAAACAATAAGTAGCCAGCAGCCAGAAAGAAAAATGTATCTATCTGCAAAGCATCATGACAGGAAAACCATACAGAAGATGTAATGTTCCCCCCACCCAGCCCTGTGAGACCTGGGTCCCCAAATCCCCTTCCCTACCCCAGCATGTCAGTGGGTACCTCCCTGTGTTGTTAAATTTCTGGGACACCGGCCCTGACCCAGGGATTCACTCTCTGGAAATTGTATGCTGAGAATAAGTGAGGGGACACTGGGTTGTTAGTCACTGACCCCTCACAAGAAGAGGGGTGAAGCGTCCCACAAGGAAAGAGACAAGGAAGAATGTGAAACTGAGGGGAGGGCGGGAGCCCCTTTAGGAAGGAGTCGCCTTGAAATCTACTTTTCCACTTGGAGTTTTTGAAAAGCTGTATTTAACACATAGCTTTGTTTCCTTTTCTGTGTTTTCTCTGCCCTTTGTTAAAAGTCCACATTTTATTGGAAATATAAGTGCCAGAATGTACATACTGAAGTATACAACTCAATGAATTTTATTACCCTGTAATATACACACACAGAGGCTCTTGACCTCTGAAGGAACAGGAAAAACGGATGCCTGGAATATACAAATAATGGAATGAGTAGTTCTTTCTTGACATCTGTCTTGTCTGGCAAGAATATAAGCTCCCGGAGGGCCAGGACAAACTTCCCTGTTGCACTACTATAAGCTCATTAAATATCTCAGTGTGTACCATATACTGTGTAGTTGGTAAATTTTAACTATCTTTTAGAAAGGATAAACAGAGGAATGGAAAGAAGAGGCAAAATGAAGAGAAAGTGCCCCTTAGAGGAGCAGTAATATAAAAACAAACCATAATCATCACAGTCTTAAACCTGACAGACTGCCCTGGAGTGGGAATCCAGCATTCCTAAACTTACCAGTTTGTTCCCTTTCATTCCCCACCTTTCACACTCCTCTGTCCCAGTGGAAAAGGGGAACGTAAATCTTCTCATATTAGAGGCTCCTGGCCTCATTGGACTCCATGCGGTATAGAGTGGATTGTTCAAAGAAAAATTGAAAGAGGGGCCAGGGGAGTGGCTTATGTGAAGTAACTGTAATATTCAAATTAAAGCTATAAATCAACTATGCAAATGAGCCTGTGCCCCGGGCAGAATTGCAATTGAACAGCCTGCAGAAGAAAACTTAATAAGGCCTGCCTCTCCTCTGATTATCTTGTGGGTAAGTTTCCGAAGAGTTTGGGTCTGGTGGGAACACTGAGAAAACATAGCTCCGGGCACCCCGGTAGGTCCCGCAGCAACTGCACTGGGACCAGGCAGCATTCTAAACCTCCAGGAAGGACTGAGCAGTTTGCATCTGTGTCTCCATCAAAAAGCATTAAATGTGCATCTGATCAAGATAGTAGTTAAGCATATGAAGCACCTAGGGGGAAATTTGCTTGAAATTATAGCCATATGTACCTTCCTTCCCTCTCAAATGGCTCTGAGACTAAAATTCTCACCAGAGAGTTGGTTAGAGAATGGAAGACCATTTAAAGGAGCATGGCTGTAAAAAGTGGGGGGGAGGGTACACCAAAAGTAAGGGGTCGTTACCAAAGATGGGACCCAGTTCCACCTGTGAACTTTAATTTGTACCATTTGTTGGTGGCCAACGACTCATAGAAGCCAAGTGAATGTGCACCCTGGTTTCCCCCAAACAGTCCCATTTTATACCTACTATTCTGGTATAATTGTTATTAGTACCCCATTTTATTCTTAAATGTGCAATGGTTCGATGATACATTATACGGCCATCGTACAAAGGAAGGATCTTCAAAATCATTTGCCTTTCAGGAAAGTCAAGTACTCAGTCAAGGAGCTTAGCAAGTCTCCTAGTCATAACCATTAGTGATGAGTCTGCAAGTTTCCTGTCTCTGGAATTATCCTGACAAAGGCTAGATAAACAGATGAAGTAAAGGAGATGCAGACAGCAAATAGGGGCCTAAGACAATGAAGTTTCTTCTTTCCATGAGATTCAGTGGGAATCACACGCAGAGGGGAAAACCTTTTTCAAGTTTCTGCAGGAAGATGGAGGATGAGGAAGGGCAATGCCAAGCCTCCTCACTTTCTTTACTACATACTACTGATCAGGGGAGAAGAAGGGAGGTAGAGGGAAAGGTGAGAGTGGTTACAGTACAATTATTCATGCCTACCTCAACTGAGACCTTCACCTTGGCTCTAATGTGGATGCCAAGGACAGCAAATTCTTGCTAGATGCAAGAACTCAGGGGTGTGTCAGTAGCTAGTGTTGTGCCGAATGAGACCACCCGCGAGACAGACAACCACGACACAGAGAATTTGGTGGAATCAGACCCTCTTCTGCCAATTGGTGAGGGAGATTTTATTAGCAGATTCGAATCTGGGCTGCCACCCCGGTTCATCCGAGAGCAACAAGCCCTGACTTACACCAAGTTTGTCCTTTTATTCACAATTCAAACCAGG
>PVKE010052687.1:0-10259 GCA_004027555.1 Craseonycteris thonglongyai
TAGTTATAGAACTACAATATCATATCAAATTGCCACCATAATAATAGATTACCTACCTCGCTTTTAGTTCATTTAAAATCGAATATATCAAAACACTGTGATCCTAGCTAACCGTCACGACCCGATCAGTCCAGCAACCGCAATCAAAATGGCAACTTCGCGTCTCCCGGTTGGGTGGAGGAGAGTTTAAAGAGTGCAGTGGCTAAACAAGACGCGACATGTACAAAGGCGAAAGCTAGGAAAAAACTTATACATACGATATCGTAAACATACCAATGAATATAATAAACCTGTGAAGATACTCAAACAATATTTAAAAATTCTAACAAATGTATAAAAATAAATTATAGTTTTACTTAGTGTTTATGAAAAACTTCTGATGCAGTCAAATAATGGCAGGCGCACACAAATCGGGCCGTGGGCACCATGGCGCCCACGGGCACAGGGTTGGGTATCCCTGTTGTAGGGTATACATGATGAAGACCATTTTCTGAAGCCACTTGATTATGGTTGATATTCACCAGCAGGCATGCTTGTTTGGAGGAATATTTATGTGATTCACTGGATCCTGTCCATTGATCATAAGGAATATGTGACCAACCTCATAGAGAGTGGCATGCATGGTATGCTCGTAGCCTTGAATAAAACCTTTCATTTCAATGCCCTGACAGTGCTGTTACAGATCCCATGCAGAACACACAGGTAACCCCAGCCAGCCATTCCTTTGCTCAGTCTGTGTGCAGTTGGTTCTTTTGACACAGATGGTCAGCTGGCAGCTGAGTGGAAGCAAAACCTAACAAATCCCCAGGCCCCTGGTCATCTCTTTCCAGACCTCATTCCTAATAGAATGGTTTAAATCATCAATGTTCAATTCATCATCATATTTGTCTGTCCTATTTCCATTTTGTGTTGCAAGCATAAGAGTATTGCAATAAAAATAATAATAACAAGAGGAAGCTCCATTCAAGTCCATGGGCTCCTAAGAGTAACATATTTAATTTTTTTATGGAAAGGAGTGCTCTTGGGTTTGCCAAGTGGAGGTTTTGTTTATTTTGTTTCTGTGGGTAGTTACTCTGTGTCATAGTTTGTGACCTGAGCTCATCTGAGAATCAGGAGGTGTTCAATACTCCAGCAGAAGAGGGTGTATCTTTTGCCAACACTGTGGCCTCCTGCCTACACCCACCCACACAGCACACTCCAACTATAATTTCCAAGAGAGCAGGGACACTTCTTCCCGGAAATAAATCCATGAACTCCACTTGAAAACCCTGATTTAGAACCACAGTCAAGGTTCAAGGCACTCATTGCCTTTTAAACAGTTTTTTTGAATTCTTGGTTTAAAGAACAACTGTGATAAACTGATAGCCTTCAGACAAGATTGATGAAAATTTTGGGATGTTGATTTGTTCTGATTTCAGGCTCATGCTGTCAATTATTTTATCATACTTGTATGAACCACTTCATCAGGATATCTCTTCAAAATGTGTTCATTATTTTACTTTACAAGTTAAGCATTGCTCTTCAATTTGTAAGGTGACCAGATTTTAACATTGGTAAAGCGGGACACCATTGACCAGGGGGGAGGGGGTTCTTGATTAAAAATTTGGTCTATTTCCCGCTGTTCCCTAGCTTGTCGTGCATTCTTTCCAAAAATTGGGACTTTTTAAAAATGCCACAGGACGTGGGACAAATTGTTAAAAATCGGGACTGTTCCACCAAAAGCAAGACGTCTGGTCACCCTAATTTTTAGGAACAGGTGAGCTATTAAAAAAGCTAATTTTTCAGTAAGAGAGGCTTGGTTTGTTATTGTCATTAATTTTTGCTATTATATTTAGCTTTTGATATCCCTCAAAAATGTTTTTCACATCATATAACACCAGCTGCAGTGTAGGGATGAAGTCTGTCTGAAAGTTGTATTTTTGGGACAGCTGGGTGACTTACCCCATCCAGAGCCCTGTGCTTTGGGGAAATGTTTCAGAAGTATATTGAAAAACAGAAAGTGTTATGTCTCCTTCTACAAAACCATGATTCAGTTAGTTCTACACTGTCACTTACTGTTCTCTCCATTGGGTCTTAAGAAAAGTTGAGATTGACAAAGAATGGAAGGACACCCGAAAGAAGCATGGGCTGGCTTTATCCCAGTATAAGGCACATTTACAGCTTGAAAGTTAGTTTAATACAAATAAAAAACATATTACATAGCAGGAAGGTGATTTTTGCGAGAGAACTAGAATGATGCAGCCTCCGTGGCTGTGCTGGCTTTGGGCCAGGAGAGCCCATTCTAGTTAATTCAGGGGCTTAGGAAATACAAATGGATGAGACTTTCTGCACCACTAAGATTTTGGTGTTCTGTATGCTTACAATTACACTCATACAGAGGTGTGTCTTCTTTCTTTAAGAAGAAAACATGGATTTTCACTTCGTCCTTAGAGTGCTGGCTCATTTTGTGTCTGTTAATGTCTTTTGGGGCATGGGGAGGCAGGAAAGCCGAACATCGCAGAAGAGAACATTAGCTCAGCTCTTATGTGACAACCACTGAAACAAGGTTAGACATACCCCTTCCCACCCACCTCCAACCCCCCACCCCATAGTATAGGCCTCATAGAATGTCATGCTTAGGGTCAATGTTACTAAAAAATTACTGCCTGGAAGTCTTAGCAGGTTCAGGACCCATGGTTATGGCCCAACGAACAGCCGGGTTCTGAGAGAACAATGCCCCAGGTTAAAATCTGTAGTTAATATTTTTTATTCCAAGGCTGGCTTTATTTAAGCCCAATAGAGCTGAAACTTACTTGCTTTCTTTTCCTAAGTTCTTCCTACATACCTGCACACATACTGTATGTTCATTCCATTTAATCACTAAGCCCCTAGGACATCAGATTCTGGTCAACATCAAAGTGAGTTCTAGGAACAAAGTTTCAGATGTGTTAACTATAGAAACAGAGTTTTGGTCAACTTAAGAATAACATCTTGACCTCAGTTGTGTTTTAGCTCCAGACTCAGGAAAGCAGAATGGCCCAAGATCCACATCCCCTGGAAACTAGACTGAACAATATCATGACTAACACTAGACCTGAAGCCATGATCAATTGCTTCCTTAGTCCCAACCAATCAGTAGAGTCTGTGACCCCAACTCCCCAGTAACAGTTGATTGTTGATTGTTTCCTTTGGAAGAATGCCAAAATTTCCCTTTAAATACTGCTAACTGTATTGAAAATGTCAAGGCAGCTTTTGAGGGTAGAAAGCCACTGCCTTCCAGGTCACCAGTGCTCTGACAAGAAATAAATGCAGATTCCATAACACACTACCTGTGTTGGTCTCTTAGCTGAACAGCACAGGCAGCACGAGCCTGGACTCGGTGGCCCTCCAGTAGCACCACAGGAGTTAGAAGCACCAGGCAGGCATACAGTTCTTGATTCTTGGACTTTTGTACGGGCAACAGTACAATTCCCAAGATGCCAGCAAGTCTGCCAGAGCTGCCTGGCTTTGTTACAGATATACATTCTTAAATGAGACAAGCCCTAAGCCTTGAGTTTCCTGTGGTCTACCATCATGTGACACTAATAGTCTTTCAATTTAGGGATCGGTTTTTAAAAACAAAACTGTGAGGACATCATTAAGATGACGGCCTGAGCGGAGCTCTTGAAACCTCTCCTGAAAAGACAACAATTTAAACAACTAAAATTCAACCAGAGAATCCCTAACTAGCACACAGCCTCGACTGACAGCCCAAGAAAATACCTAAAGTTGGAGAAACGGAGGCGAGTGAGAGAGAAGGAAAGGGAGCTGTGTGGAGACCCGCAACAGAGCGCTACCCAGAGACCCACCCAGTGACAACCCAGAGGCTGAGCTGAGTCCAGCAGAGGAGAGACTGATGGAGGTGGGAACTGGGGGTACAGGTCCAGGTGCAGAATGACTTGAGCAGGCTGGAGGCCTGGAAAGGACATAGGCAGAGGCACAGACGCCAGAGCCCAGGGTGGACGAGAAGGTGGGAGCAGCTGATGGTGGCGAGAGGCCCCGGTGGGAATGCGGGGGCGGGGGGGCGCTGCCAGGGCATGGGGAGGGCGGCCAGAGTGCCGGGCAGGAGGCCGGAGCGCGGGGCAGGAGGCCAGAGCAAGGCACCCGCAGCAGCCAGAGATCAGTGTGGTGACCAGAATGAGGATCCGCTTCACGGCGCTTGAGTCATGCAGCTGGAGCTGGGGGCCCGCGGGGCATGAGGATAGCACCTGGGACTGTAGGTGGGTGTTCCAGTGGCCGCAGTGCTGACACCAGGACTGTGCTGGCAACTGAGGTGCAGAGTGGCCCACAGTGAGGTGGGCCCCAACTGGAGCTCTGTGTGGCCTTGACACGGAGCCTGGCTGCTTCCCCTTGCTATCTCCCAGGGCTTGCCCCACAGGCCTTGCCCACATGGCCTTTCTTCAGTGAGCTGCTACCTGGAAGCCACAATTACCCTGTGACACAATCAGACCTGTGACTTTCCCAACAAACCCTGCCCCCACTCTTCCCACTGAAGCCAGCAGAGGGAAGCTACCATTACCCTGTGAAGCAACCAGACCTGTACCTTTTTGAACAAGCCCCACCCCCACCTTTCCCACTGAAGTCAGCAGAGGGATCTACGTGTGGCAGCTTCTGACAGCAGTGGAATCTCAGAGGCATAGAATACCATCACCCACAGTACCTTTCCAAAGAGGAGGCATACAGAGACCATGGCAACTGAGTAAAAGAGAAGCTCACCTCCTAGGAAGTCTCCCACTGTGAGAAAACAAAATAAATTAGAGGAAATATTATAAGACACTAGTACAATCTAGGAGCTAAAAGAAAGATACCTCCACATCTACCAAGGGAAAAGTTCTCATCTCTGAGCTCCTTTGTTCAAAGGGGTATTCATCGGTGTTGGACCGTTTTGTTTCCTGGACATGAGAACTTTTCCCTTGGTAGATGTGGAGGTATCTTTCATATGAGCTAAATGACAGAGAATTCAAGGGTTGCAATTATGAAAATACTCAGAGATCAAAGAAAGCTGGCGGAGTACACCAAAGTAGCTAAGTGACCTCAGAAAGGAAATGGAATCTATGAAAAAGATGCAAATAGATATTCTGGAGTTAAACAACACAATAAAAAAAAAAGAAAAATGAAATAGCTACCATAGGAAGCAGAGCTGACCAGATGGAGGAAAGAATTAGTGAAATCAAAGACAGAAATTTGGAAATGTCACAGAAGGAAGAAGAGAAAGACCTAAAAGCGAAAAGAAATGAAAGATATCTACAAGAACTATCTGACTCCATTAGAAAAAATAATATAAGAACGATAGGTATTCCAGAGAGAGCAGAGGACAAGATGGGCACAGACAATCTACTCACACAAATAGTAGATGAGCACTTCCTAAAACTATGGCAAGAAGTGGAACCTCAAATCCAAGAAGGAAACAGGACCCCTAGCTACTTGAACCCTAATAGACCCTCTCCAAGGCACATTATACTGAAGATGTCAAAGGTCAAAGACAAAGAAAGAATCCTTAAAGCAGCCAGAAAAAAGAACACCATAACCTATAAAGGAAAGCCCATCAGACTATCATCAGATTTCTCAACAGAAACTCTACAAGCTAGAAGGAAATGGAACAAAGTATTCAAAATAGTAAAGGAGAAAAAGTACCAACCAAGAATCGTATACCCAGCAAAGTTGTCCTTTAGATAAGAAGGTGGAATAAAGACCTTTTCAGACATATAAAAACTGAAGGAATTCTCCAGCACAAGCCCAGCATTTCAAGAAATGCTGAAGGAGGCAAATGGACCTGAAACAAAGACTAAAAGTAAATAGGGATAAACTGGAGCAAGAAAAATATGAAGAAGGGAGGAAGTAAAGACTTAAGTTTCTGAATAGAATGGAGATAAGAAACATCCTTAAGAAAAGGAATCACTGCATGTATGAAACTTTCTTTTATATATAATGTTTGTGGTAACCACTGAAAAATAACTTAGAACTGGGACACATAACAATAAAAGAAGAGAATACAGAAAAAATACAGTTACAAACACCATCAAACTAAAATAATCAATAGGAAGAAAAAAGCAAAGAAGCAATCAAAAGAGCTACCAGAAAACAAAAGATAAAATGACTATAGGAAATCTTCATATATCAATCATCACCCTAAATGTAAATGGACTGAACTCACCCATAAAAAGACACAGAGTAGCAAACTGCATTAACGAACAAATACCAACCTTATGCTGTCTATAAGAGACACATCCAAGTCATAAGGACAAACACAGACTCAATGTGAAAGGGTGGGAAAAAAATACTCCAAGCAAATGGCACCCAGAGAAAAGGAGGTGTAGCCATACTTATATCTGACAAAGCAGACTTCAGGACCAAAAAGATAATAAAAGACAAAAATGGACATTTCATTGGCTATAATCAACAAGACAAGGGATAACAAGTGCTGGAGAGGCTGTGGAGAAAAAGGAACACTCATACATTGCTGGTGGGAATGTAAACTGGGATAGCCACTATGGAAAGCTGTATGGAGATTTCACAAAAAATTAGGAATGGAATTACCAGATGACCCAGCAATCCTTCTACTAGGGATCTACCCAAAAAACCTGAAAAACTTAACCTGCAAAGATGTCTGTACCCGCAGGTTCATTGCAGTACTGTTCACAGTGGCCAAAACATGGAAACAACCAAAATGCCCTTCAATAGATGACTGGATAAATAAGTTGTAGTACATTTACACAATGGAATACTACACAGCGATAAGAAAAGATGAAATACAGTCATTTGTGACAACATGGATGGACCTTGAGACCATCTTACGTGAAATAAGTCAGACTGAAAGAATCAGGAAACATACGACCTCACTTATAGGTGGATTATAAAACTGAAAGTAACAAAGACACAAGGACCGATGGACATACTTAATAGTTTGGTGGTTACCTGAGGAAAGGGGAGAAGTGGGGAGGGGGAGTGGGGGGGGAGTGGGAGTGGACACCAGATATACGGTGATGGAAGGAGAGCTGATTCTGGGTGGTGAGCGTATAATGCGATACATAGGTGATGTAATGTAGATTTGTACATCGGAAACTATCTAATTGTTACCAATCAATGTTGCCACAATAAATTTGACAACAAAAAAAGGATATTTCATAATGATAAGGAGACAATACAAGAAGAAGATATTACACTTATTAATATATGTGCCCCCAACCAAGAAGCACTAAAATTTACAAAGCAACTACTAACAGATCTAAAAGAAGAAACTGACAAAAACACAATTATAGTAGGGGACTTAAATAGCCCATTGACAGCCATGGACAGATAGTCCAAACAGAAAATAAACAAAGAAATATCAGCTTTAAATGATACATTACAGCAACTGGACATAATTGACATTTACAGGACACTTCATCCTAAAACACAGGACTACACATTCTTTACCAGTAGACATAAAACATTTTCAAGGATAGACCACATGCTGGGACACAAAGCTAGCCTGAGCAAATTTAAGATGATCGAAATCATACTAAGTGTATTCTCCAATCACAAAACTTTGAAATTGAAGATCAACTACAAAAAGAAAGCAGGAAAAACCACATATACATGCAGATTAAACAGCATGTTATTAAAAAAATGACTGGATCAAAGAAGAAATAAAAGAAGAGATTAAAAAATACATAGAAACAAATGACAATGAAAAGACAGCATACCAAAATTACTGGGGTACAGCAAAAGCAGTAATAAGAGGGAAAGTTAGATCACTACAGGCCTTTCTCAAGAAACAAGAAAAAACACAAGCAAACAACCTAGTATCACATCTTCAGGAACTAGAAAAAGAAGAACAAAAAACAGCCCAAAGCCAGCAGAAGGAAGGAAATAATAAAATTTAAAGCAGAACTAAATGAAATAGAGAATAAAAAAACAATAGAAAAAAATAATACAACAAAGAGCTGGTTCTTTGAAAATATTAATAAAATTGACAAACCCCTGGCTAGACTCACCAAGGGAAAAAGAGAAAACACACAAATAATCTGAATTAGAAATGAAAGAGGGGAAATTACAACGGATACCACAGAAATACAAAGGATCATACAAAAATACTATGAAGGAATATATGACACCAAAATTTGCAACCTAGAAGAAATGGACACGTTTTTAGAAACATATAGTTTACCTAGACTGAATCAAGAAGAACTGGATAACCTAAACAAACTAATCAACAGTAAGGAAATTGAGACAATCATCCAATACCTTCCAGCAATTGTCCAGGACCAGGTGGTCTCACTAAGGAAGTTTTGCCATGCATTCAAAGAGGAACTAACACCTATCCTTCTCAAACTTTTCCAAAAAATTGAAGAAGAGGCAATACTTTCCAACTCATTCTAGGACGCCAACATTACCCTAATACCAAAGCCTGGCAAGGACATCACAAAAAAAGAAAACTATAGAGCATTATCTCTGATGAACACCAAAGCAAAAATTCTAAACAAAATACTAGCAAATAGAATACAATAAGGCATTAAAAAGATTATACACCACGATCAAGTGGGATTCATCCCAGGGGCACAAAGATGGTTCAGCACACACAAATGATCAATGTGATACAACACATAAACAAAATTAAAGATAAAAACCATATGATTATATCAATTGATGCAGAAAAAGCATTCAACAAGATACAACATCCATTTATGATCAAAACACTTAATAAAATGGGTATAGAAGGAAAATACCTCAACATAATAAAGGCCATATATGACAAACCCTCAGTGAATGTCATACTGAATGGGGAAGAACTGAAACCTTTTCTTCTAAAATCAGGAATGAGACAGGGATGTCCCCTGTCATCACTGCTATTCAACATAGTGCTGGAAGTCCTAGCCAGAGCCATTAGACAGGAAAAAGAAATAAAAGGCATTCAAATTGGAAACGAAGACGTTAAACTGTCACTTTTTACAGATGATATGATTCTTTATATAGAAAACCCAAAAAACTCTTCCAGAAAACTCTTAGAAATAATAAATGAATACAGTAAACTTGCAGGATACAAAATCAATGTCCAAACATCCACAGAATTCTAATATACAAAAAATGAAATTTCAGAAAAAGAAATGAGAAAAATGATACCATTTGCAATCAAAACAAAGTAAAATACTGTGAAATAAACTTAACAAAGAACATGAAGGACTTATACACGGAAAAGTATAAGACACTATTAAAAGAAATGGAAGAAGATACAAAGAAATGGAAGGATATTTCATGTTCATGGATTGGAAGAATCAACATAGTTAAAATGGCCATATTACCCAAAGCAATATACATATTTAATGCAATTCCCATCAAAGTCCACAGACATTCTTTCAAAAAATAGATTTAAAAAATTATCAGATTCATACATATGGAACCACAAAACGCCCTGAAATGGGAAAGCAATCCTCCAAAAAAGAAAAAATAAGGCTGGAGGCATCATGCTCCCTGACTTCAGTCTATACTACAAGAAATAGATTTTTAAAAATTATCAGATTTATATGGAACCACAAAAGGCCTGAATTGCCAAAGCAATCCTCAAAAATAAATAAATAAATAAATAAGGCTGGAGGCATCACACTCCCTGACTTTAGTCTATACTACAAAGTGTCATTAATCAAAACAGCTCGGTACTGGCAGAGAAACAGACATACAGACCAATGGAACAGAATCAAAAACCCAGAAATAAATCCACAAATATATGGGCAGATAATCTTTGACAAAGGAGCAAAAAATATACAATGGGGAAAAGAAAGCCTCTTCAGTTAATAGTGCTGGGAAAATTGGAAAACCACATGCAAAAGAATGAATCTGGACTGTGAACTGTCACCATATACCAAAATTAACTCAAAGTGGATTAAGGACCTCCACATAAGACCCGAAACACTAAAGTGCATAGAAGAAGGCATTGGCACTAACCTTATAGACTTTGAGCTCAGAGAGCACTTTATGAACTTGACTTCAAAGGCAAGGGAAGTAAAAGCAAAAATAAATGAATGGGGAAGCTGGGATGGCTCAGTGGGTTAAGCGCTCACTTTGCAGCGCCGGGGACCCAGGATGGAATCCCTGCCCCAGCCCCTGTGGACCCATGTGCTGAACTGGGGAGTGCCCCCAGTTCAGTTCTCTCTCTGTCTCTCTCTCTCTCTCTGTCTCTCTCTCTCTCTCTCTCTGTCAAAAACCATTTTTAAAAAAATTAAAAAAAAAGAACCTTAAAAAAAAAAAAATAAAAAAAAAATAAA
>PVKE010052688.1:0-10258 GCA_004027555.1 Craseonycteris thonglongyai
ATACTTAAAGTTGCAAAGGTTTTATGTCTTTGTTCTGCATACAACTGAGGCAGTAAATTGGACAACTTGTCCAGCAATTAGGTTTTTATATATGAAAGTATGTAAGTTAGGTTTCCCATGTTTCCAACTACAAATACCATATTATTTGTTTTTAATCAAATCATTTTCTGGAATAGAAAATGAAAGATAACATAGATTATACAAAGAAATGAAACTAATTAAGTAAATAATGTAAAACAAAAATCTTATACAATCATTTATTCTCCTGACTGAGAAGGTTATAAAAAATAAAAGATCTATATTTGTTATTACTCAATTTACTTAGTTATTCATTCTTCAAATATTGGCTGAGCAGCCATTATATGATAAAACTGTGTTGTATGCTAGAATTAGTCAGTAAACCAGATGTGCCCCTTACCTTCAAGGTATTTAGTATTTAGGAGAGAAAATAGAAATTAAACAAATACTTAAATGATTACTAGAAGAGAAGCACAGGGTACTATGAAAGTAATAATGGAAGGAATTACAGTAAGATAGGGGAGTTAGTAAAGCTTCCTTGAAAATATATTTATTTTTTTTAGTCTTGTTAAATTTTTTGAGGTGACATTAATTAATAACATTATTTTTAAATGGATATCTGAAAATTGAGCAGAACTTAGCCTGCATAGGAATAAGGAATATATGTGTATGTGTGTTGGTGGCGGGGTTGGGGGTGGAGGGGAAGGTCTGGAATGCACTTTAAGGGCAGTAGAGGTAGAGAGAGCTGAATACAAAAAGTTGGCTATGACTGAAAGATGCCCTTGAATTTTAATGTAATATACAATAGCAAAAGACAAGAATTATAAGAAGAGGACAAAAAGTATATAGAAAATTAATAAGAATTTTGGCCATTGTTCTCTGAGAATGGGAAGTTTTAAAAAACGAATATAATCCAGCATATACTTTACATTTGCTTGTACATTCCTATTTCTCTTTTATTAACTCTCCCTAGCACTTCATTGATCTCTCATTGATTTCTGTCTTGAATGCTTCCTGATGCTTTCCTGTGATATCTTTTAAATGGTTTAAACAACTCTCACTATATAGAGCTTTCTATTTTTTTATTTGTTTTTTAGCAATTAATGCCTCTTAAAAACAACCAAGTGTTTGACTCACAATTTCACTGCTCTGAAAATACAAAATCACTACCACCCAAAAGATGAATCTCTAAAAAGCTATGTATAAATTATTGTCAAGTCGTCTGAGCATTGCTCACCAGTTGCTGATTTGGGAATCAAAGAAGAAAGAAATCCAATAGCATTAGGACCATCTCTTACAAAGAGACTTCCAGCTACCAGGAACCCTGTTAAAAACTTATTTTTGAAAACAAATGCAGTACATCAACATTAAATGACATATTATGACTTCTGTATAGAGATTTAATAGAAATGATTTCAAAGAGGCTTATATTTCACTAAAACAAATACCTTAATTTCTATCACTTTCATTATATATTTTAATATGTTTCATAGTTAAATGGGTTCAAGATAGGGATCAGGAGAAATAATTACAGTCTTTTTTTAATGCAACCATTTTCATTTTATTTTTACACTTTTGAACTTTACATTCTGACTGAAGACAGACCTTTAAAATTGATTTAATCATATACAAAATTATTCAAGTCTGTTTTTTTCCAAGAAAACAAATGTTCCATTTTAAGATGCAGAGAAAAATAAAACTAATAAGATGTATACAATTATGAATTAAAAAAAAAGGTTTTTATTATATGCCAGTGTTTGGATTTTAGAATTAAAAAGCAGCCCATTGTCAAAATGCTCCCAGTTATTTTTAAAAACTCAGATGATTTGTTCTCTCTTTGAACCGAAGTCTTTGCTACTTATAAATAAAAGCAGTAAAGAAAGAACCTGAATACACTCAAGGCCTTTGATGAAAGACTATCTAAGAATTAGAATAAAATGGGTTTGTTACTTGCATTTTTCTCTAATTAAGATTAAGACAAGCCTGTAAATTCATTATACTCACCATTTAAGCCAAATTTAAGTGCCACAATGCCCAGAGGTATAAAGGAACACTTTGCATCTGTTCAGTATCCTAATAAATTCATTTTTAATCATGTACATTTGCAACTAGGGCATTGTTTCTAGAAAGTACATTACAATTTAGGGACTTAAAAAAAAACCTCTGTTAAGCAGTTTTATTTTTAATAATATTCTCTTAGAAATATATAGGGTTATACTAATTTGACTTGATCCTAGAATACTGTTGCTAATTAATATTTATATATATAGTATAAATGGTCCATTTATGTTTATAATATATCCATATATATTTATATATTAGATTTATAAATTATACTGATATATGTTTTTCTTATTGTTAAGTTTATTTGGGTGACATTGGTTAGTAAAAATTATATAGGTTTCAGGTATACAATTCTACAGTACATCATCTATATGTTGCATTATGTGTTCACCACCCAGAGTTAGTTTTCTTTCTATCACCACATATTTGCCTCCCCTCCCACCTCTCCCACCCCTCTCCCCCATACCCATGGGTAACTACGAAACTATTGACTATGTCCATGCGTTTTTGTTTTTTGGCTTCTTTCTGTTTTATATTCCACATATGAGTGAGGTCATATGGTTTTTAGTTTTTTCTGTTGGCTTATTTCACTTAGCATGATATATTTTTTATATCTATCCTTCCTTCCAATACTCATTCAAATGTTTATTCTCTCTAAATGTACAAATTTTATATGTATTACTGAATATATTTTGTATTTAATACTTTAATATAAAGATAAAATTGTTTAATATGTTTTTTAATAGTTCATTCAAATGACTAAGAAGAACGTTTTTAAAATATGCTAATACAACTACCAAGGCAAGAATACAGACATTTGTGTCTTTTGATTCACCATGTAGTATTTCTGAGAAACCTCAGGATTTTGAGTCAATGTATATTTTCAGATTAACCAGTATTTAAACTTTGAGTGAAATAACTTTATTGTCAAGGCCAAGTGTAAATTGCATAGCTCTTTTGAATGCAATACAAGTTCCATGATTAGATTTGGTACAAAAATCAAGTTTCAATTTAAAAGCTGGTTGTAAATACGTACATGCAAAATTGCATATGTATTACATTTAACAGACTTAGGAACAGCTTTCGAGTACTATCAAAGCTTAGAAAATCCCATTTAACCCTGAATGTCTGCTTTGGCCCAACATCCATACTTTAAATATTATTCTGTCTACTTTCTTTTTAATATTCTCCACGTCACCCAGCTAAAATTTTGCCATCTAAGCACAGCAAATATGATTTACTACAGATGTAGTTCTACATGAAATTCAGATCAAAAGAAAAAAGAGAGAGAGAGAAATTAAATAGAAAATTGTAATATTTCATTTCCTTAAAAGTGGTAACAAACTTGTATGGGATTTAGAGCAACATGACTGCTAGGATTTTTAAAGTGTATTATATATCTGAAAAAGGTAGTATTTGAAAAGGGGTTTTGAAAGACGAATATAACTTCCCAAAGAAAGAAAAGAGTGTTTAATTCATAAAATCAAATGGCTACAGGAGCCAAACAGGAAGTGCATCCAGCAGTCCCCCTTATCCAAAGGGGCTACCTTTCAAGACTTCCAGATGCCAGAAACCACAAAGAGTACTTCCTTATACATACATACCTATGATAAAGTTTCCCTATACATACATGCATATGATAAAGCTTGCTATCTGACCAATGTATTTCTTGAAGGTACAGTTTCTTTGAACATAATGATGGTTAGTTCTAGGTATTTTGGATGTTGAGCTTTATAGTCCTTTCTAGCTCTCTGTCTCAATTAGTGACATGAAAGAAAAACGTGCTCTACTGTGCTCAACGAGTAATTAAAGAACACAAATAGTTGATATAGGATTCTTATTTACTTGCCCACTGTTTAGTGGGGTTACAAATATACCACTCATTTAATATACAATATTACACAGGGAAACTTAAATTCAGGTTTGCTGTCCCCTTCTATGAGTCCAATCAAAATGTGTGCACAGCAGAAACAGACATGCAGTAGTAGAAAATGTGGCACTTACATCACCTTTTAGGTAATATAAGACATCCGCCTGAGTTATATTATAAGGTGGACCCACCTTATTATGCCACAGATATTTTATTGAAGTGGCATTTTCCTTTCCAATTTTTAAGGACTCTAAATATTATCCCATATCAATTTGGATTCCAATCAACCTCTCCAAAACAATCTCTCCTACACAGGTCATTTTATCTGATATTTAATGAGCTACAAACAATTTCAGATAGGCAGTGGTAGCAAGTGTTTACAAAAGCTATTCCATAAATCATTTTCTATCTCCCAAAAAATATTTTGAAAATCATTTATTTTTAAACATAAATTCTTCAGTGTAGGGTTTTTGCTAAATCATGCTATACAGGAAAAAGCTTAGTGCAGATATAGATTTATATGTGAGTGAGGAGGAGTCAGGAAACAAATACAGACAAATATAAAACCAGCCCTAGTGCTGGATTTAATTCTAGTCATTTGCTTTTAACTGACAAAGCACAATTTGAGAAAGACCCTGAAGCTAGACATTGGCTGAAATGTAGATATTTCAGTATTTTATATTGGACCTGATTGGTTGCTTATCCTTACAGAAAACAGTTAAGGAACCAGTAAAAGCAGTGTTAACTTGTCGTGACTTAAAACTCATTGCTAAGTACAATCCCTGATTTAATTGTAACAAAAACATGCTAATGAAACCAAGGTCTTTGGTTCCAGTGAGCTAATAGGCATCTTGTAGTCTCTGAGTTACAGTTTTTTGTGCCTTCCTGAAAATACTTGTCCCTAGTCAAAAGAAGAATTATTTGTGAATATGAGAATGAAATAATGTAAGTCCATTGTTACCAGCATTAAAAAAGCAATGCAAATTTCATGTACTATGAAGAATAGTTGAAAAACAACACCCTTATACATGAAGAATATGTGTATTCCTAATAAAAGATGATGATAGTTTCATGACATAATAAAATATCAATTATTCACTAGAAGTCAAAGATAATATTTGATTTTAAGACTAGGATATTTTCTGTTTTAGAAAAAAAAGCAATTTTTTTGATTTTTATAAAGAAATGATACTGGAGTTTAATTTTTTTAATAGACAGTTTTAGATAGCATTATTTCTTGCATATTAAAAAAAAACAACTCCCTATATCTCTGCCAAATATACTACAAAGGCAGCTATTTTTTTTTCAAAATTTGTTACATTCTTATAACAACATGTATTATGATCTGAGAGAAGTTACCTTTTTAAAATGTATTTTTGCTTAAAGAACTATACTTTCTGACTTTTTCAAAATTATCACCTTTTGCTATCAATCACAGGACATTATGGCCATTATTTGGAAAGATATCTTTATGGACTAATTTATTTCCATTAATTTTTGAATTACAAAAGCATGTATAATCATTAACATTTAAGGCTTCTAGACTACAGCATACAGAAGTTCAATAAATTACTAATATTGTTACTACCCTTCGGCAATTAAACTGATAAATACATTTATCTTTTCATAATCTTAATAACTACTATTTCCAAAACAATTTGCACAAAACAAATTCAAATCATATATTAAAATTTAATACCTATAGCACTGGTTAAGAAGAGGTATTAGCAATCAATCCTATAATACTTTACAGTATATATCACACTGGTTTATACTTAGTTGACGCAATACTTATTTGCTTAAGTAAACACATAAAATAAAGAAAATAAACTTAAGGTATAAAAGCTAGAAGGTCAGGTACCTATTAAGAAGCACTAAGTTATTAAATGCCAGCAGTAGCAAGCAAGACCAATGGAATGACAGAAGAGAGAACTCTGAAGAATTCTAATGAGGGTAAAGGTCTAATAGTTCATTCCTATTACTTGCTATGTTTTGCCTTATTTGAGAGTTTCATCAAGGGTAAGACGATAGCACAAAATCTGTGATTTTTATGCCCTCCTGTTTTCTATTATATGTCTTAACCCTGTGACATTGGGAAAGTACATAGTATATATGTTTTATGGCCTTTATTTTTAGCCAACTATGTGGTATCTCAAGGGTCTACTATTAAATATAGTCAACTAGCCCTTTTCCCCCCCCCCAAAAAAAAGAAATGTAAAAACTAGGAGGTTACAACAAGGCTGGGTTAAAAGGAATTTACAGAGATCAGCATCAAGGGTGATACAATAAAAACATCATAAAAATAGCACATTTCAAAATATTTTAATAAATTATATCTAGTAAATATTAAGGCAGTATCTCCAAAACATTATAGTTTGTCTTTTTATTTTTATTATTTAGGTTATATTAATATATCAGCACATGTTCAATTCAATTTCATAGGCTCGCTTTTTTTTTGTTTTTGAGATCTTGGGAGGTGTATTAAAATAAAGATTTTAGTATAGGAAATTAACCCTATTCAGTTTAAGAAAAAAATGGGAAATCACTTCAGAGTTACAATCAAGTTCCAGGAGTATCTTATGAATTCAAAGACTTGAATGCAACTAGTCTTTCAGAATTAGACTGGAACCTGGATTGCGTTGTTCCTTCATCAGTAATTTGGGATGAATGGTCTTTCTCTGCTCTCTATGTCTGTTTCAATGGGTTGACTCCATTTTGCTGTCTGAATAACTCTCTTTGACATTCAAACCACAAGGAAATAAGTTGCTGTGTTCTGGTACACAAATGGTCAAGAAACCATACAGAAACTGAATGTTCTGAGTCACAATTTTAGATCCTGATAGGATCTATAGATTCTGGTTGATCCAGCCTGTGTCTTATGCCCACACATCTGACCTATGGTAGTCTCACATTGAAATAACATGAGGAAATACTCATATATGCATTTATCTAGAGGATATGTCATATGTGAAATAGTGGTCTCTAAATAAGTATTAAGAAAATACTCACTCATTAATTCATTGAAAAAATACTTAATAAAAACTTACATATTTTAGGCATTGTTTTAGACACTGATCATTCAGATAGTAAAGGAGGAAAACAGGGCTCATAGGTAAATTGCTGTCATGAATCACAGAAATTAAAATGGTTTCATATAAAGAAAAACAAAACATACAAACTTGATAATTAGAGATAAAATTAGAGATAAGGATGAAAAACATTTTTAAACAAAAATAATTTCTTAAGTTCCTAAAAATAGAAATGAATTCCAGAATAAAATTTGAGAACTCTACACGTGATGTCCCTCTAAATAGATTATAGGCTTGGGTCATGCTTAGAGGAAGGGAAATTGAACACCTCTGTAATAATTTGCTCAGTGAATTACAGCTACATAAGTATATCTGACGGCTATGTAATACACAGGATAGGTTAATACAAATTTTCTATTCTCTCATACAATTCAAATATTATTGGAAATGGTAGTATAATAAAAATAACTAGATTTCTTTTACATGAACAATATTTATTGTAACAGGTCAATATCAAACAGATTACGCACATCGGAAGGAAGCTACTAGGAGCACAAATGAAGCATAATGTAGTTAACAGGAGGAGTGACATTTTATATTAAATGTAGAGCTTTTAGCATATTCTAATGTATAGTTAGAAATAATGGCTTATCCAGTACAGTGTATCATAACTATTTCAACTAATAGTCCCTGCTTTCAGAATTCACTAAGAAAAGTAATTCTGATACAACACTGAGCAAACCAAGAGACAGAAAATGGGGCATCCAGAAAGTTCTGTCCTTGGCCCACTTCTTAGAAGAGTACTTTTTGATCTTGCTTGACTATTATACACCTAATCTCTAAATGTTAATTTGTCATTTGGATGTTGATGTGTCCTAGATATTTATCTACAGTGTAAGGCTCTCTACCTCTTCAATGTAATATTTTATTTCATCCCCAAATTTATCTTCATCTACTGTACATTATAGGTTCCACGAGGGCAAGAATGATATGTCATTCATTCACCTGCTTGTGTTTAGTATCTACAGCAGTACATACTAAGTACATATTTATTAACTCTGACTCAGGACCTTTCTTCAAAACCTTCATTTACTTCATTGGAATATACTTTTCTGTCACCTACTCACCTTATGAGACATTATATATTTTCTCATGATTCAATTCAAGTTCCTGTTTGATGAAATCTTTCCTGAATCCTTCAGAATTAGTCATTTCTTTCTTTGTTCAGCACTCATACATATCATTAATGCAAACACAATTTTATTTTGATTTTGTATTATTATATCTGTCCTAGTAGCTATAAAATTTTATGTGTGTATACATATATACACATTCTATATAGATATACAAACATAGACATACATTCATTTGCACATACACACAGTTTTTATCTATTACATCTCTGTAACCCTCTACTAGACTGCCAGATTGTTGAAATGAAGGACAATGGATTTCTTGATATTGTATCCTTGGGCAAAGACCATGTGTTAAGTGAATGATTATGTCACAATTAGAAATGGTTATTTTCCAAAGGAATAAAAGACAAATGAAAAAAAATGTTACCCATAATAAAAGAAAGCCAATTAGAGTTATCTTTTTTTTTTGACAGAGAGAGGGAGAGAGAGAGATACAGAGACAGAGAAAGAACTGAACTGGGGGCACTCCCCAGTTCATCATATGGGTCCGCACGGGCCGGGGCCGGGATTCGATCCTCGGTCCCTGGCGCTGCAAAGTGAGCGCTTAACCCACTGAGCCATCCCGGCTTCCCCTAGAGCAGGGATTCCCAACCCCGTGCCCGCCCGCGGCCCGATTTATGTGCGCCCGCCATTATTTGACTGCATCAGAAGTTTTTCATAAACACTAAGTAAAACTATAATTTATTTTTATACATTTGTTAGAATTTTAAAATAGTGTTTGAGTATCTACACAGGTTTATTATATTCGTTGGTATGTTTGTGATATCGTATGTATAAGTTTGTCCCTAGCTGTCGCCTTTGTACATGTCGCGTCTTGTTTAGCCGCTGCGCTCTTTAAACTCTCCTCCACCCAACCGGGAGACGCGGAGTTGCCATTTTGATTGCGGTTGCTGGACTGATCGGGTCGTGACGGTTAGCTAGGATCACAGTGTTTTGATAGATTCGATTTTAAATGAACTAAAAGCGAGGTAGGTAATTTATTATTATGGTGGCAATTTGATATGATATCGTAGTTCTATAACTATTTTTTTTAGTCCTAAAATGAGTGGACCAAATAAGAGAAAACGAACCTATAATTTTAACACAGACTGGGAGGACTCATATTGTTTCATTAATTTAAAAGGTAAATGCCTTTGCCTGTTGTGTGGCAGTAGTATTGCAGTGCCAAAAAAACATAATGTTGAACGTCACTTTCAGACAAGTCATACCACTTTTGATATGAATTATCCACTTAAATCTTAAGTAAGAAAGAAAAAATAAATCAACTAAAATTAAGTTTAACTACTCAACAGACTGTTTTCACTAGACATGTGGAAAAATCTAAAAAGGCAACCATTGCTTCTTTCAAAATTTTTCACATGCTCGCAAAGAAGATAAAACCTTTCCAGGTTGGTGAATTGTTAAAAGAAGCATTTCTGACAGCTGCCGATTGTTTGTTTGAGGAATATTCTAACAAGCGTGAGATTATGTCGGCGATACAAGACCTACAGTTGTCAAATAACATAGTCACAAGAAGAATGCATGCAATTTCAAAAGACTTGCAAACTCAGTTAAAGACTGACTTGGAAATATGTGACTGCTTCTCTCTGCAATTTGACTAGTCAACAGATATATCAGACACCGCACAGTTGGCAGTTATGGTGAGAATGATATTTAGTAACTTCACAGTAAAAGAGGAGCTGTTGCAAATATTACCAATGAAAGGACAGACAAGAGGTGAGGATATTTATAAAACTTTCAGAACATATGCCAGGTCGATAAACATGCCTTTGCATAAGTTGTCTGTGATAACTACTGATGGGGCACCAGCAATGCTTGGTCAAAACAAAGGATTTATTGCCCTTTGCAGGAAAGATGAGTCCTTTCCAAACTTTATGTCCTACCACTGTAATATCCATCAGGAAGCTTTGTGTTGTAAAATACTGCCCTTTGAACATGTTATGAAAATAGTCACAAAGAGAATCAACTCTATTCGAGCAGCTCCATTGCAACACCGACTTTTCAAGGCCCTGTTAGAAGATACTGAAGATAAAGAACACGATCTCATCCTGCATACTGAAGTACGTTGGCTCAGTAAAGGT
>PVKE010052689.1:0-10257 GCA_004027555.1 Craseonycteris thonglongyai
CTATTTTGGCATCCAGGAAACAATTTCACCATTCCCACTAATACAGGTGTTCATGTGTAGTGTATCAATGTGTTATTAAATAATAACTGAATAAAATAATATTAAATAAATAATTAAAAACAACATCTATGTTTTGATTCTTTTTTATTTGGACCTCGAGTGTGTAGTCAGCCCCCAAACTGCTGTTTGATAGTTAATGTGGCCCTCGGGCTGAAAAGTTTGGAAACCCCTGAACTAGCCTTTATCAGGCACCAGTATGTGCTAGGCACTGCCCCAGATACTGGGAAGTGGCAGATAAAAGACCCAGTATGTGTCTTCCGGAAGCATGTAGTTTAGTATGGAAACCATTAGGCAAAAACATAGCAGTACAGTGTGTTAATGTTGTGATGGCCAGCCAGCACAGTGGAAGGCTGCAGACCCAGGATGAAGAGACTCAGGATAAGGGCACAATAGGAGATTTTCCAGATGAAGATGTTGTCAGTAACATCCCTAATTTGTTAATAGAAGCAGCAGTGTATGTTGCAACTACCTTAGTCTGGGAAAGTTAAAGGAAGAATCTTTGAGGAAAGGATTTTTAGTCTCAATTCTGAATGTTAGGCCAGGAGGTGGGATAGAGTTCAGATAAGTGCCCAGCACTGGGGCAAGGAGTGGGGAGCTGGAATGAGAGCAGAAGGACAATGGGAGTTGAAGCTGGGCTGGTTGGCAGGGGTATGAGAGCACGGGCCTTGAGACCATGGTCAGGGCTGTGTCTTCACTTAGAAACCAGTGGAGGGTGGAAAGCATTTTGAAGAAAGGAGGAACATGAATAGAGTGGCAGTTTAGAAAGATAAATGGCTGCATGGCAGAGAATGTTTTGGAAGAAAGCAAGGACAGGGAGGAGAGCTAAGCCATATCCTAGACAAGGATGGACACTGTGGATACTGGGTAGAGTAGTGGGTTTGAACAATATGTAGGAAAGGGAGCAAGAGAACTGGACAAACCATTGGACATGGAGAGTAAGGGAGAAAGATGAACTGTCAACAACAGCCAGTCTGCAGCTTTGGAAAGGGCAGTGTCAGAGTTGTTTTTCAAGTTAAATACTATAATATGAAAGAACTGTGATGGAAGAGAAAGATGAGTTAACCTTTGGACAATTTGAGACAGATACAAGTAGATACCCAGTCAGCAGCTGCTTATTCAGGAATGAAGCTCCACAGGGAAGTGTAAATAAAGGATATATCTTTGTGAGAACTAGCATGCAGATAATTAAGGTCATGGAAATGGATGGGATCTCTCAGGGAGAGTGCAGAGAGAAACAACTGAGGAACACCTATATGAAAGAATCTCACCAGATATATTTAAATCTCAGGCCCATCACAAATGGTAGAGACACCCTTTTTAACAGGAGGATCCTTGTAAAAATGGCCACCAGGATGATAAACGAGCTTAGGCCTCTGCCTAGTAAATGTTTCCAATCACCTTCACATTTCAGTTGCTTAGAGGCTTTTACAAATAAAAAATTGGTCTTGTTTTCTCTCTTCAGGATTAGAAAGAATATTTTAGAATGTTTTCTTCTCTTGGCTCTATGCCCATACTGTATGAGGAGCAACAAAGGAAAATGTGCCTTATTTTTTTCCCACAGACTTGAGCTGCAGCCTTTTTACTAAATTCCCATTACAATATTTCAGGTGTGGGTGAGTGGGGGGAGGGGAATGGGCAAAGGTGGTCAAAGGGTATGAATTTCCAGGTGAATATGTCTGGGGATGTAATTTATAGCATGGTTACCATAGTTAGCAATTCTGTATGTTTGACAGTTGCTAAGAGTAAATCTTAGAAGTTCTTACCACATACATAAATTGTAATTTTGTGAGGTAATAGATATGTTAATTAAACTTATTGTGGTAATCATTTTATAATATGTACATATACCAAGTCAGTACATTATGCACTTTATACGATATTTTATGTCAGTTATATTTTCTTAAGGTTAGAGGGGAAAAGAAGAATTATTTTATATGGCTAAGAGAAAAGCAGACATCTAGTGAATCATGCCTGGTTAAAGCAGAATTGGTCATTCTTGGTAAGACTTGATTGTAGTAGTAGTAGTCATTGTGACTTGCTCAGAGTGAGAAGTGACTTCACTCCCATTCTTCCTCCACTGAAGTCGGTATGGACTTTCATGATATCCCATGCAGTGCCAGGCACATTAATATCTAGTAAGTTATCACTAAATCTTACTTACCATTATTTTATTGTTGTTTTGTTATTTTTACTGTTGTACTTGCATGCTTGTCTGTTACCTCCAGACAGGGCCTATGGAAAGAATTTTGATATTTTTATGTCCCTGGGATAAGCAGAGTCTTCAGCATAGGGTAGAACTGAAGTGTTTTATATTGTTTAATTGTTTGATTATATTAGTAATCTTTTCCCAGTTTGAGTGTAAGCTCCTTGAAGACAGGAACAATGTCTCTTCTTTCCCCCCAAAATTCTAACCCTGTTCTGAGCACATAGTAGTTATTGTGTTTATTTTAAAACTGACAGGTTAAAATCACGAGTTTCACTTTTGTTGGTTGAAGAACATAGAGATTATGTAAACAATTCATGACCTCTCACCTCAGCAGCAGAAGCAAGGTCGAGTTCACATCTGTAACCTTAAATGTACATCTGTAAATGTGCATTTAAAATGATGGGAAAATGGGCCTTTTACAATTCAGACATGTTGCATTCAAAAGTGAAGACATATTCTTTGTTTATAAATATTACTCTTTGGTCAGAGTATTAGTATTCATAAAGCTCTTGAAAGGAGATTGTCATTAGATATTAATGCCATTGCAGTTGTCACTGGGTTTTAAAGTGTTGCTATGAGGATGAAATTGTGCTTCCACTGCTTTTTAGATAACTGCATTTGGGTACAATTTCCATTGTTCTTTTGCAGGCCTGTGCTTCTGAAACTGAGAGGTAAATATTAAAAGTACAGAAGTCAGGAGACAGTGCTTGGAAGGGAGCTTCTAGAATTCAGGGTTTGGAGAGTTTCAGTTTATGTGCACTTCATGAGGTTAATGTCACTGGGAATAGAACACCACTACCAGAAAACACTCTCTTGCTATCCAATGAATGCCACCATACACACTTTAAGAATTGACATTGAGGCAAGGCTACACTATTTGTTTTCAAAACGGGTAGCTTGTATTTCTTGACATTTTATCCCAGTGACTTTTACATTAACAAAAGTCAGTGAATGCTAGGGAAATAATCAGCCTTTGGCAAAGCTAAAGACCTCCCTGTTCTCTCAGACATCTTGGAGAAAGCTGTCTGAATGTTAGGAACCACAGAACCCAAAGCATTTCATCTAGAAGGGTTTGGTGTCTTCAGAGTGATTTGAATCTTGATGAATGAATGGAGAGACAAGTCTTTCTAGCAATTAAAAAAATTAAAACTAGATAATCAGTGAATGCAAAATGGTATGAGCCAATATATTTCTACCAATATGAGTCAGCTAAAGTAGAAAAGGTTAATAATACATGGATTGTTTGGGTGCCTTATTTGGTATTTGAGTTGGTATGCAACTCAAATATTAACCAACATATTAACCTTTTCTACTTTTAAATTTAAGATCCTGTTTTTGTTTTTTTAATTTCAGAAAAGAGAAAGTGGACCTTAAGTTGGATCTTGACAAAAACCATGCTAATACAGGGACAGCTTTTCACTTGTACTTATTTTAGAAGAGGAGTTTTGATGATATATCATCTACTAGTGATAATTAAGGAGAAGTTAACTGCAAAATCTTTTAAATTTAAAAATCCATTTTGAGTGGATAGGGAAAACTAGTCATTTTTAACTAAAAAATGATAAGTTTGATATAGAGATACTTTTAAAAAAATTTATTAAGAATGGTGTGTAACCAAAACAATAAGCATATATAATTCATATTTTAAGACTCTTGCCAAATTTAGGGGACTTTATGGGGAATAGGATACAATAGACTTGAGATTTGTATGTGGAAAGCGTTCAATTGACAAGTTGACTAATGCAGACTATGGGCCCTGCTGAAGTTCAGAGCAGAGATTAACTGAAGGCTTTTAAGTATAGTGAGGTGACTTTAAATTCTGCTCAAGATAAAATAATAATTTTTAAAGTACTAAGGTAAACTTTGTAAATAACACCTTTTGGAAGTGATAGTAATTTTAAAATAATTTTTACTGTGGTGTTCAAGTCTACCAATGCTGTTTTAACAGATTAATTGATTTTAATTCGGTGTTTTAAAAGATCATTATATTCTTAAGCCCAGAATTAAATGATTCTATTTGAGTAGATCTAGTGTATTCTCTTTGCAACAAGTCAGGCACACAAAACATGGTTTTTGTTTGTTCATTTGTTTGTTTCTTTGTTTGTTTTTGTAGTCCTTAAATTAATCTTGAAAATTTTGACTAAAATGGAAATGAAAATGGAATCAACAAAATCTGGTTTCAATAATATTTATACTGTAAGGTTTATTTTTGTTGCTGTACCATTAGAAGACTTAAATAAAAATTTATTTTGTTGTTTTGAGAGACCGAGAAGGGGGGAGGACCAGAGCAGTCTCCATAGTTGCATGTCATCGGTTGTGACATGGTTTCATTCCATACAGGTGGATGTGGGGCCACATCGGGCAGGAACTGAACTGGGGGCCTCCCACATGAGAGGCAAAAACCTTCACCACCATCCTGGAAGTTACCAATTGCTCTGCAGTTTTCAGCATATAAGTATGCACAGGTTGGGGCTGGGATTCGATCTCTGGTCCTCATGATTGCAAGGCAAGCACTCAACCTGTGGAGCTAGACTGGCATCCCATTACAAGACTTTAAAAATTACTTCTGAATTAAATTTAACGTTTGATTTGACCTTAGAGTAGCAAGCCAATTCCTTTTGAAAACATGGAAAATATCACTGTATCTACTTTGGAAGTATAAGAAGTCAGTCCAACTACTGCTTTTGTGTGTGGGGGGGGGGAGGGTGGGTGAGGAAATAATGAAAAACCTTGAGAAAAATTATTACCTCCTATAAAAAAAAACCATAAATAAACTTGTTAGAGGAGAAATAGCAGAAATGGATATTGTGGTAATGATGGTCACCTTAGAAGATCCCATAGACCAGCGGTACTCATCCTTTTTTGGCACCAGAGATGGGTTTCATGGAAGACAGTTTTTCCATAGATGGTAGGGGTTGGGGAAGGGGGTGGAGGGAGGCCAGAGGGAGTTGATTTCAGAATGATTCAACACATTACATTTATCATTTACTTTATTTGTATTATCATTACAATGTGATATATAATGAAATAATTACACAATTCACTATAATACAGAATCAGAGGGAACCCTGAGCTTCTTTTCCTGCAACTACACCAGGCATATCCAATCTGCAGCTCAGGATGGCTTTGAATGCAGCCCAACACAAATTTTTAAAATGTGAGATTGTTTCCATGACCTCCCCCCCATTTTTTTTAGCTCATCAGCTGTCATTTGTGTATGTTATATGTGGCCCAAGACAATTCTTCCAGTGTGGACCAGGAAAGCCAAAAGGTTGGACACTGCTGGATTAGATGGTCCCATCTAGATCGCTCACACGCACAGTTCACAGTAGGGTTCACGCTCCTATGAGAATCTAACGCCACCACTGATCTGACAGGAGGTGGAGCTCAGGCAGTAATGCGAGCCATGGGTGCGACTGTAAATACAGATGAAGCTATGCTGGCTTGCCAGCTGCTTGCCTCTTGCTTTGTGGCCTAGTTCCTAACAGGCTATGAACTGGTACTGGTCCGTTGACCAAGGGGTTGAGGACCCCTGCGCTAGATCCACAAATGATAAGTTGGCAGATCCATCTACATCAGAATCGAACTACAGTCAAGAGTCCATTGTATTGGTTCATTATGAACCAATCATGAACTTTCTTTAACTATGTAGCATAAATAGATTTGTTCTCTCCCCAAGATGATTGCTTAGCTCAGGCCCTCAGCGTCATTTCTGAGGAATGGGGACTTTTCCTTCTTATATAGCAATAATACTACTTTTGTGATAGTCCCTAAAGCAATGCTGTTCAAAATGTGATACTCCTGTCCATTCAGTGAGCTGTTTGTTGCTCGTCTGCAATGAGTTAAAGGAGCTTACACCACCCTCACCAGATAAACCAACCACAGCACTAAGCACAATGTTCATCAGTTGATCATGGCAACTTCCTCAATGAAGAAAGCAAGTGTACTGTCTTCTATTCTGGGAGAAGCAAAATGTCAGTGTGCTCTCCCTTAATGTTCTCTCTCTGACTTTCAAGGATTTTCTCCGAACTTTGGAAAGTTCAGCTCAGATGTATAATATATGAGAACGTGGGATTTTTGTGCATCTATATTTATAGAGTAACATTATATAATCCCACATATGTAGAGATCATATTCTCATTCTTAATTATTATTCACTTCTTTTTCATGAGATACCTTTCTGTTTTTATGTAGCATCACCTTGGACATAAATCTGATTCCTAGGTAGGCAAATCAATAAGCTTACTAATATTATGCAGTGTTGCACAATATTAATGGTACTGAGGATTCCTTCCTTAGGTATTGTGCCAAGTGCTTTACATGTATTATCATGTTTTATCCTCACAACAACCCTTGGCAGTAAGAAATTTTATCATCCTCTTTTTGGAGATGAAGAAACTGAGGGTTAGAGGGGAAGCTGGGATGGCTCAACAGGTTGAGTGCTTGCATTGCAACCCCAGGGTCTGAGGATTGAGTCCTGGCCCCAGCCCATGTGGACCCAAATACTGAACTGGGGTGTGCCCCCAGTTCAGTTCCCAGGGCGTGCCTCCCATGTGGGAGGCCTCCAGCCCAGTTTCTACCCTGTGCAGCCCTGAGTGCACCTGAGGAGTGAAACTATGTGGAAAATTAATGATGCGCAACTATGGAGACTGCTCCAGGCCCTCCCCTTTCTCTCTCTCTCTCTCTCTCTCTGTCTCTCTCTCTCTCTCTCTCTCTCTCTCTCTCTCTCTCTCTTTCTCCCTGTCAAAAACAAAACAAAACAAAAAAACAATAAAAATATCTGAGGGTTAGATTAAATAACCTACCCAGTATCAAACAGCTAGTCAGAAGTCAGAGCAGTGTTCAAAATCAGATTTGTTTTGCATCAGGACCCTTGCTCTTCTTAGCCACTCAAAAGCCCAAAAAGGCCAGCAGATAAATGATAAATGAGGGATCAAAGATCGCGGCATGAGAGGAAAACGCCGATAACTGCCTGGGAAGGGCATTGTGAACAGAGGGGAATCCACAGGGGAAACCCTGAGAAGAACCTCAACTAAGAGAACCACACAATGCAGAACAACACCCGAAGGTTAGAGAAAAAAGGGCAGACTGGGAGAGGGAAAGGGAAGCAGCGGTTCAGGGACAGAGACTCGGAGCGTGGCGCAGGGCTGGCAAAAACAAAGGGGGATTGGGGGACTATGGTCAAAGTGGAGCTGGATCGAGGGCGGGCTGGAAGCCGAGACCTAGGGAGCATGGAATCCCCACAAGACTGTGGACAATTTAACATCCGAACTCAAGGGACAGCACGCAGTGCCCTAATCAGATCACAGAGCCTAAAGTGGAACAGGGACTGTGGAGCAGGGTGGCTGCACTTCCCGGTGGGAGGCGTGAGAGCAGGACACCAGCCCACAACAGCTCAGCACCCCTGATTTACAGAGGAGATTGACTGTGAAGGAGCGCCTTCTGAAGACAGGGCTCTTGGAGTGAGGGCTGGGGCTTGAGTGGGCATAGCTGCATTGGACGTGCTTAGAGTGAATCCGGCAGTCTCAACAGAGCCGGGACCATATAGCGGCTGCTGCCCGAGCTACGGCCTGTGCACACAGGGCTTTTGGCACCCCACCCACCGGGCCGCTGGGCATCGCTGCATGCACATACCCGCGCTTTCGGCGCCCCGCCCACAGGGCCACCGTGACACTGCTGCCTGCTCGCCAGTACACTACTGGGCTTTTGGCGCCCTGCTCACCAGGCCGCTGCAGCGCCGCTGCCTGTGCGCAAGATTGGCTTTCGGCGTCCTGCCCGCTGGGCTCCTATGGTGCTGCTGCCTGCTCACGAGCATGCAGCTGGGCTTTTGTCGTCCTGCCCACCAGGCCTCTGGGGCGTTGAACCCCGTGCGCGCAACTGGGCTGCCAACCGGGTTGCCGTGGTGTCATTGCCAGCGCGCAAGAGTGCACAGCCTACCTGGGACTCTGACAAGCCCCAGCCCATCCAAGTGTTGCCCTGCGGGCGTGACTTACAGATACGATTGAAGGAGGGGCAGCCAGGCGGAGGAGAGAAAGACCGGAGCTCCTGTGCCCCGCTCGCACTAAACCACCAGCCCTCCTGCTGAAAGAAGAATCTGCTATTGTGTCTCAGGCCCACCCTAGCTCCTACTCACATGCCCCCACCCCTGACCACACCTTTACTACCCTGCTATCTAACAGCTAAGACAGCAACCTGAAGTGCCCCAGGACACAGAAGCTGTCTGCTTCCCCCAACCCTCTCCCAAAATCTCCTTCTCCCACAACTGAGTCCAGAAGGAAAAATAAAGAGAAGCCCATCTGATCGGCAAACCCCAGAGGGAAAACAGACTCATGCGTAAAGCATAAAGAACCATGTCAAACACAATGCACACCTCAGAATCCAAAGCCCCTCCAGAAGATCAGGGGCAGTCTTTAGTAAAGGACCTTGCACACTTGGAATCAAATCTAAGTGAAACAGAATTCAGGGCTGCATTAATCAAGACACTCAGAGAGCTCAGTCAATGCTGGCAAAGTACCCAGACACAGTTAAATGACGTCAACAAGAAATTTTCTGAGCAAAATGAGTACTTTACCAATAAAATTGAGAAGCTAGAGCAGAACCAAAAGGAACTCCTTGAAATGAAAGGCATCATGGGAGAGCTGGAAAAAGAACTGACCAGCATAGGAAACAGGGCTGACCAGCTAGAGGAAAGGATGAATGAAATTGAAGGTACAAACATGGAAATGTCACAGAGGGAAGAAGAAAGGGAATGGAAAATCAAGAGAAATGAAAGAGCCCTACAAGAACTTTCTGACTCCATCAGAAAGAACAATATTAGAATAATAGGGGTACCAGAAGGAAGCGAGATGAAATCTCAGAGTCTACTAAAACAAATAGTGGATGAAAATTTCCCCAACGTGCGGAAGAAATTACAGCCCCAAATCCAAGAGGAAAGCAGAAATCCTAACTACCTAGACCCTAGCAGATCTTTTCCAAGGCACATTGTTCTGAAGATGAAAAAAATCAATGACAAAGAAAAAATCCTCAAGGCTGCCAGGGAAAGACAAAACATAACTTTCAAAGGAAAACTTATCAGGCTGTCACCAGACTTCTCAGCAGAAACTCTGCAAGCCAGGAGGGAGTGGAGCCCAATCTTCAAAATATTAAGAGAGAAATTTCCAGCCAAGAATTAACTATCCAGCAAAATTAACCGTTAGATATGAAGGAGGAATTAAGGCCTTTACAGATATACAGAAGCTGAGGAAATTCTCCAGCTCAAAACCGGCACTCCAAGAAATACTAAAGGAGGCTATCCGACCTGAATCCAGAAATCAAAATAAATGGAGAAAAATTGGGACAACAAAAAAATAAAAATGAAAGAAGAAATGGATACAGGACACCCTCATATATCAATCATCACGCTGAATGTAAATGGACTGAATTCACCAATAAAGAGGCACAGGGTAGCAGACTGGATTAAAAAACAAAATCCAACCATATGCTGCCTACAAGAGACACACCTCAGCCACAGGGACAAACATAGACTCAGGGTAAAAGGATGGAAAACAATACTCCAGGCAAATGGCAGTCAGAGAAAAGCTGGAGTGGCCATGTGATCACTCACATGGAGTGATTTGTGATGAAAAAGACATCAGGATAAAAAAAATAATAAGACATAAAGATGGACATTACATCTTGATAAAAGGGACAATACAACAAGAAAACATCACACTCATCAATATATATGCTCTGAATCAGGAGGCACCAAAATTTATAAAGCAACTACTAACAGATCTAAAGGGAGAATTTGATGAAAATACAATTATAGTAGGGGATCTAAACACCCCCTGACAACATTGGACAGATCATCCAAGCAGAAACTAAATAAGGAGATTGCAGCTTTAAATGATACATTGCAGGAAATGGACATAATTGACATTTACAGATCATTCCATCCTACAACAAAGGGCTATACATTTTACTCTAGTGCACATGGAACATTTTCAAGGATA
>PVKE010052690.1:0-10258 GCA_004027555.1 Craseonycteris thonglongyai
CACCCGCTTCTACCACCAGCCCTGCATTCTGGTTGCCCATGCCTCTGCCTTTGTTCTTTCTAGGCCTCCAACTTGCCCTGAGTTGCTCCACACCTCGACCCATGCACCCATGCTCCCACCTCAGTTTCTTCTTCATTGATCTCTGGGTCAGTCTCTGGGTCAGCCACTGGGTAGATCTCTGGGTTGTGCTCCACAGAGTGTCTCTGCACTGCTCCCTTTCTTTCTCTCTCCCTCACCTCCATTTCTCTAGCTTTAGGTATTTTCTCCTGATGAGTGGGTTTCTCAGCTGAGGCTATGAGACCAATGCATCTTATTTGTTGACATTTGATAATAGCTATACTAACTTGGGTGAGGCTTTATCACATTGTGATTTTATATTTGCACTCATGTAATGATTAGTGATGTTGAGCATCTTTTTGTATGTCTGTCGGTCATCAGTATGTCCACCTTGGAAAAATAGCTTCTCATGACTTCTGTCCTTTTTTTTATTGAATTGGTCTTTTTTGTTTTATTTTTTTGTTATTATTTTGTTGTGTGAGTTCCTTATATATTTTTTCATATACTAGCTCGTTATGGGATCTATCACTTGAAAATATATGCTCTTATTTAGTGATTTCTTTTTTGTTTTGTTGAATGAGTCCTTTGCTATGCACAGCTTTTTAGTTTGATAGAGTACCATATGTTACTTTTTTCTTGTTTGAGAGGAGATATTTTAAATATTTAACTTAATTTAAAATCAAATAATTTATGTTATGTTTTTTTCTAAGATGTTTATGGTTGCAGGCCAGATAATGCTTTCGACCATTTCTTTAGGATATTCCTCTATGTTTCTATAATATACACATTTCTCTCTAGTGCCACTGTATTGAATTAAGAATATTTAGTTAAATTGTTATATAAAAACAAACAAAGAATACTATTTATTGAAAGAATATAACAAGTATGATTAAAGCAGAAAACACCAGAATATGGTGTGTTTATTTATTTATTTATTTATTTATTTATTTATTTTATTCTTTTTATCATTATAGTACTGAAACACAGAATGGTTGAATAACAATGCAGAGGATATCCATCAATTAAACTTTATGGTATTG
The DNA here is from genome assembly GCA_004027555.1 of Craseonycteris thonglongyai. Lineage (NCBI taxonomy): Eukaryota > Metazoa > Chordata > Mammalia > Chiroptera > Craseonycteridae > Craseonycteris > Craseonycteris thonglongyai. The sequence goes on from PVKE010052690.1 coordinate 1,098, forward strand.
TAAAAGAAACATATTTTTACCTTTACACACTTATAGTTCTTTTTGACTGAGCCTGGGATTAAATTGACATATGACAGATTGACAACAAGAAAGAATCACGCAAGATTGTTTAGCACAAATTCCACATGATTTCAGAACCTTCAAGGGCAATGAAGACTCAAAGCAATGGTGAAATATACGTGCTCTTTGATTTGGTTGAACAAAGAAGGGCAATTGTGAAAAAGTGATACAACTACGTGTGGAGCCAAAAGTGCAACAAGAATATTCTACCCAGGTCTGTTATCAAAGAACTCTGTTTCAACTTCTCATCCTTGAGAATAATAATGTTTCATTTTTCCTGGAATAGGTAGGGAATCTCTTTATAAGGCAGTCATTTCTTTTTTTTTTTAATATGTATATATTTTTTATTTATTTATTTTTGACAGGGAGAGTGAGAGATACAGAGACAGAGACAGAGAGAGAACTGAACTGGGGGAGCTCCCAGTTCAGCATATGGTTCTGCACGGGCCGGGGCCGGGATTCGATCCCCTGTCCCTGGTGCTGCAAAGTGAGCGCCTAACCCACTGAGCCATCCCGGCTCCCCCCCCTTTTTTTTTTTTTTTAAGAAACAGAATGAAGGTCAAAATATATTTCTTTTTCTTTTTTGCTGCATTTCAAGTTCCTTTAACTCAGCATAATCAATATGCCAAAGTGACATATTTTAAGGGTGGCATGCTCTAAATTATATCAGCATTTAAGATTCCTATTTCTCACATTGAGATTTTAATAATATAATTAGCCTACAATTCTGCTATCTGTACATTTAACTACCATGCTATAATAACTGGATTTGAATAATCAATAAAACAGAATAGAATAAAGCAGTCATTTGTCTCACAAACCACTGTGTTTATCAAGGTCTAAATCAATATATTAATCATTAGTGTTTGGAAAAATTTAAATACTATTTCTTCTGTCAGAGAGATAGTCTTTTGTTTTTCAATGGTTTTAGTAATCACTGTTCACAGACATAATTATGTGTTCAATAACCCAGCAACAAAAAATTGGACATTTATCACAAACTGTGTATAACAATAACTAAGTGTAAAAGCTCTCAAATAAGACAGATATGTGCTTGAATTGTGTCTTTTTTTTACAAGCTCTATGATGTAGGGCAAGCTACTTAACCTATCTGAGTGTTAAACAAACTGAAACCTATTTTTTGCTTTTCTAGTGTGTAAGAATTTGTTATATATAGTTAAGATCTTTTCATTAGAGTAAATAAGAGCTTTGCTATTATATTCTCTGCAATGTTTTATTTTTTTAAGATTTATTGTACTATTAAAAAAAATTTTTTTTAAGATGTATTGTTTGATAAAAGTTGCCAGAGAAAGAGAGAGAGAGAGGAGGGAGGGCCCAGAGCAGTCTTCCTAGTTGTACATCATTAGTTATAACATTGTTTCATTCCACACAAGTGGATGTTGGGATCCTGCCCTGTGGAGCAAGTGGGTGTGGGCCTCCTGCATTGGAGGTGAGAACCTTCACTGCCATGACATTCTGGTGGTTACCAGTTTTGCCACAGTTCAACATATGGGTTTGCATGGATCAGGCCCAGAATTCCATCACAGATCATGTGGTTGCAAGGCAAGTACTCAACTGGTTGAGCTATCCTGGCATTCCTTATTTTCAGCAATGTTTAAGTGCATAAACTATCTTAATATACATTAAAATTTTAATTTTCTGATATAATTTTTTATAGGATCACTTCTCCATTAAGTCTTCAAATATTGTGAACAATGTTTTTCTCTGTAGTTTGAGATATAAATAAACTGGCATATAATGTGTATAATCAATCAGACAAATTTACTTGAAAAATATTATTTCTCACCTAGAGTTCTTGGTATAATTTTTATGGAATACTTATTTTCTGTTTAATAATATTGAAATTGATTGTTCTTGATTTTAAAAAATGGAAGCAAAATAAGAGATGAATAAATTTGCTTTTTTATTATATTTAGTCACCAATAAGTATTTTTCAAATAGTGCATTTATATTTTTCTGTTACTCTTGGATATACTGGATTGTCAATTACTTTGTTTTACTGCCAAAACACAAAACTTTATTTATTTATTTATCTATCTATCTATCTATTTATTTATTTATTTATTTATTTATTTATTTATTTATTTATTTATTAGTACAAGTGTTAACCAGATAAGGATCTGGCTGCTTGTTGCTCATAAGTCAATAATTGATAGACAAAGTTGGTGGAAACATCAGATTTATTCAAAATGCCATGTCACAACTAATGATATACAACTATGGAGACTGCTCTGGCCCCACCCCCCATATTTTTTTCTCCTTTCTCGCTCCTTCTCATGAACAATAAAATAAACCTTCAAAAAAAATTTATTTTCAATCCAGTATATAAGCCTATACTTCAATTTTGAACTTTAGTTATTCTGCTATCATGTAGTCTTTTTATGTATGGAAAAGTCACTGCTTTTACACATCTCTTGAACCACCAAGAGTTATATTGGATTGCCTGAGAGAAGTTACTGCTCTTTGTTCACATATAAAGACTCCAGATCTCTCAGGTATTAAACTTATTGTAGAATCTTTGCATTCTTTTCTAGGAAGATTTGAAGAAAATATGTTTATTACCATATCCATTATTCTTTATTGTTAGCATAGCTGTGGTTGAGTTTGAAATTCTTCCACAACATAAACCAAAATAGAATTTCCTGTTATTCATTCATGCTGATGGAAAAAAAAGATAGAATAGTAACATAAACTTTAATTATATGCCAAAAGAATTATATTATAATATGATAAAATAAAAATACATGAATCCTCAATTTTTTAATAAAAAATTTTTTTATGATTTATTTTACTGTTTGAGAGAGAATGAGAGATAAAGAAAGAGAACGAAAAAGGTGAAAAGCCCAGACCTGTCTCTGTACTTATACATCATTAATTCTGATTTGATTTCATTCCACACAAGTAGATGTGGGGCCATGTGGAGCTAGAACCAAATCAGGGGTGTTCCACATGGGAGATGAGAAACTGCTCTACTGTGCCATTCTAGCAGTTAATAGTTGGGATACAGTTTAGCACACGGGGTTGCATGGGCCAGGCTAGGAATTGAACACAGTCCTCATGATTGCAAGGCAATCGCTCAACCTTTGAGAGCTATACCAGCATCACTATATATATATATATATATATATATATATGATTGTTAAATTTATATATATATATATAGATATATATCATATGTCATATATATATATATATATATGATATATATATATATGATTGTTAAATTTATTCAGGTGACATTAGTTACTAAAAATTAAATAGGTTCCAAGTGTACAATTTGAAGTACTTCATCTGTATGTTACATTATATATTCATCATACAGAGTTGGTTTTCTTCCCATCACTATATATTTGGCTCCTCCTCTTATCTCACACCCCCTCAACCCTTAACCTTGTAACCACTAATCTATTGACTGTATTCATGAGATTTTATTTCTTTGTTGATTTCAGCTTTGTATTCCGCGTATGAGTGAAGTCATATGGTTCTTAATTTTTTTCTGTCTGGCTTATTTCACTTAGCATGATAATCTCAAGTTCCATCATTTTGTTGAAAATGGAAGTGTTTCATCTTTTTTTATGGTTGAATAATATTTCATTGTAGGTATGTACCACATCTTTTTTTCCAGTCATTTATCAAAGGGAACTTTGATTGTTTCCATGACTTGGCCTACCCAAAAACTTAAAAATAAAATTTAAAAGAACATATTTATATTATTATATAAATAAATATTAAAAAAAACTTTGATAAAATTATGTTTTTTAATAAAACATAAACTAAAATAGATAAAATACATTTATGGTGATGGAAAGTGAGCTGATTCTGGGTGGTGAGCACATAATGTGATGTATAGACAATGTAATGTAGAATTGTACACCTGGAAACAATGTAGTTGATATCAATTAATGTCATCCCAATAAATTTAACAACAAAAAAAAATGAGTTGACAGACAAAAAAAGGATAAACCTAATGTTTTCTTACATAAAGATATTGAATAGAGTGGGGAAACAGGGAGAGAACTTTTTTTCTTTTGGATCTTTTATTTTTATATCAAACACATGTGCATTTTAAACTGAAAATGGGAGATTTCAAAGAATCCCTCGGCTTATGGCAGGCTGCTTCAGATTCTGCTCTGACCAGCCTCCCCCACCTCCTCAGTGGCACTTGTATAAACTTGGAGTGATATTTGAATGGTTACACAACAAAAAGTAAATAAGCCAACTTTATTAAAAATTGAATTCTTAAGTTATTTTCATTAAAAATCAAGAAAAACTTAGAGGCACCCTCTATTATCACTGTTATGGAAGACTAATTTGGAAGATCTTATAAATACAATCAGAAAATATAATTAAGCATTTTGTAGACATATAAAAAAGAACATAATTGTGTTTATTTGCAGATAAATTGATGTTTCAACCAAAATACCCCAGAGAGTGAAAAAATGTGAAAATTGAGAAACTTGCTTAATCATAAAATTAAAACATAGAATAATTACATTTATTTATATTCATAAAATATCAGTTGACAACTGATGTGGAAAGACAACCCACTCATAATAATGACAAAACCTAGCAATACCAAAGCTTAAATTTAACAAAAAATATAACTCACCTTAAAGTAAACTATAATAGCTTATTTAAGGGCCAAAAAGAAAAAAAAAAAAAAAAAAGATCTGAAAAATTTAAAACAAATATACCACATTTCTGGATGAAATAACAACAATAATAATGTCCTACTTATTCTTCCTCGTATTTAGAGAATGATTTTTAATATAATATAAAATAATATATAACTTAGAAGAAAAAAACATTTAAAAATGATAACAAATAAAGGTAAGTGATGTTTTACAAAGGCACAAAGGAAACAAAATGGGGAGGGTATAAACTTTTCAACCAACAATGATGAAACAACTGGATATATATGCAAAAAATTAATTGAAAACTGACCTTACATTTTTCTTTAATTAACTTAAAATGGATCGTAGTCCTAAAAAAATGCAAAACGGTGATACTTCTAGGAGAACACTTAAATGATCTTGCATATGGGGATGACTTACTTAAAGACCAGCAAACCAAAATTCATGTAAAAAGTACATTGAACTTTATTGAAGTATAAAACTACTCTGTAAATGACACTGTCAAGAGACTAAAGGGAAGCCAGGATGGCTCAGTGAGTTAAGCACTCACTTTGAAGCCCCAGGGACTGAGGATTGAATCCCAGCCCCAGCCCGTGTGGACCCATGTGCTGAACTGGGGAGTGCCTCCAGTTCAGTTTTCACCGGGGTCAGACTCTGCCCCAGTTCCTGCCCTGTGCAGCCCCTCACCCACCTGTGGAATGAAACTATGTGGGAAAACCAATGATGTGCAACTATGGAGACTGTTATGGGCCCTCCCCCTTCTCTCTCTTTCTCTCGCTCTCTCTCTCTGTCAAAAACAATAAAAATAAATCTTAAAAAATAAGGACAATAAAAACACAAACAATATACAGGAAAAAATATTTGCAAATAACACTTTTTGTAAAGGAAGGCTCCCTAAAATATGCAAAGAACTATTAAAACTCAACAACCAAATAAAACCAAACAACTAAATTAAAATAGGCAAAAGGTCTAAACAAACATATCCCTAAGAACAGTACACAGATGGCAAATAAGCATTTCAAAAAATGCTCAACATCATGTACCATTAGTAAAAGTGAAATCAAAACAATAATGAGATACCACTATGCACCTATTTAAATGTCAAAAAATTTAGAACACTGACAGCACTAAATGCTATGAAGAACATAGAACAATAAGAATTAATTCATGGGGAAGCCGGGATGGCTCAGTGGGTTGGGCGCTCACTTTGCAGCGCCGGGGACCGAGGATCGAATCCCGGCCCCGGCCCGTGGGGAACCATATGCTGAACTGGGAGCTCCCCTAGTTCAGTTCTCTCTCTCTCTCTCTCTCTCTCTCGTCAAAAATAAATAAATAAATAAAAATATATTTAAAAAAAAAAAGAATTAATTCATAATAATACTACTAATTTATCGCTGGTAGAAATGCAAAATTTTATATCTTTCAAAAATAGTCTGATAGTTTTCTATAAATTAAGGTAACCAGACGTCCCGCTTTTGGCGGGACAGTCCTGATTTTTAACAATTTGTCCTGCGTCCCGGGGAGTTTTAAAAAAGTCCCAATTTTTGGAAAGAATGCACAAGCTAGGGAACGGTGGGAGATAGACCAAATTTTTAATCAAGAACCCCTTACCCCCTAGTCAATGGTGTCCCGCTTTATCAATGTTAAAATCTGGTCACCTTACGTATAAATCAAATTATAAATTTACTGTTACCCAGTAATCACACAACAGGTTGTTCACCCAAGTGAGCTGAAAATATGTGTCCTCAAAAACAACCAGAACACAATTGTTTATAACAATTTTATTAATTATTATTAAAATTCAGGGGGATGCCTGGATGGCTCAATGAGTTGAGTGGTTGCCTTTGCAGCCCTGGGGCTTGAGGATCAAGTCCCAGCCCCTGCCTCTGTGAACCCATATGCTGAACTATGGTGTGCTTCCTGTGTGGGAGGCCCCCAGTTTGGTTCCTGCTGGGAGGAACTTCCCATGTGGGAGGCCCCTGCTTATGAAGGTGTGCTCGGCCCAGTTCAGACCCTTCATAGCCCTGCACCAAGCTGTGTGGAATGACACTGTTAAAAATTAACGATGTACAACTGTGGTAACTGCTCTAGGCCGACCATTTTGTCTCACTTCCTCTCTGTCAAAAACATTAAAACAAATTCTCAAAAAAATAAACAAACAAACAAACAAACAAACTTGGAAGCAAACAAGATTTTCTTCAACAGATGAGTAGATAAATACTAAGTGATACATTCATTCAATGAAATATAATTCAGTACTAAAAAATAAATGAGTTATCAAGTCTTGAGAAGACACTGTAAAACATTAAATGTGTATTGCTATTAATAAATGCCAGTTTGAAAAGATTACATACTGTGTGATTCCACCTATATGACATTCCGGAATAATTAAATCATGGAGAAAGTAGAAAGATCAGTAATTCCCAAGGGTTTGTGGGGAGGAAGAATTGGATGATTAAGAGTGACTCTGAGGAAGCTGGGATTGCTCGGCGGGTTAAGTGCTTGCTTTGCAGCCCCAGGGACCCAGGATTGAATCTTGGCCCCAGCCCATGCAGACCCATATACTAATCTGGGGTGAGCTTCTCATGTGGGAGGCCCCCAGTTTGGTTCCCACCCCTCAGTTTAGAATCTGGCTGGAGGGAACATGCTTCCCATGTGGGAGGCCATAAGCCCAGCTCCTGCCCAACACAACGCCTCAACCCATCTGGGTGGAATAAAACCATGTCAAAAACTGATGATGAAGATCAAAGATGGCGGTATGAGAGGAGAACGCCGATAACTGCCTGGGAAGGGCCTTGTGAACAGAGGGGAATCCACAGGGGAACCCATGAGAAGAAACCTCACCTAAGAGAACCACACAATGCAGAACAACACACAAAGGTTAGAAAAAAAAGGGGAGAGAAAGAGAGGGAAAGGGAAGCAGCGGACAGAGACTCAAAGCGTGGCCCAGGGCTGGCAAAAACAAAGGGGGATTGGGGGACTATGGTCAAAGTGGAGCTGGATTGAGGGCGGCTGGAAGCCGAGACCTAGGGAGCGTGAAATCCTCACAAGACTGTGGAAAATTTAACATCCGAACTCAAGGGACAGCACACAGTGCCCTAATCGGATCACAGAGCCTAAAGTGGAACAGGGACTGTGGAGCAGGGCGGCTGCACTTCCTGGCGGGAAGGGTGAGAGCAGGGCACCAGCCCACAACAGCTCAGCACCCCTGATTTACGGAGGAGATTGACTGTGAAGGAGCGCCTTCTGAAGATAGGGCTCCTGGAGTGAGGGCTGGGGCTTGAGTGGGCATAGCTGCTTTGGACGTGCTTAGAGTGAATCTGGCGGTCTCAACAGAGGTGGGAGCATAGAGCGGCTGCCGCCCAAGCTACAGCCAGTGCTCACAGGGCTTTCGGTGCTCCGCCCACCAGGCCACCACGGTGCCGCTGTCAGTGCACAAGTGGGCTTTCACCTTCCTGCCCACCGGGCCGCCGGGACACCACTGCTTGCTTGCCAGCGCACAACTGAGCTTTTGGTGCCCCACTCACCAGGCCGCTGTGGCACCGCTGCCAGCTCACAAGTGCGCAACTAGGTTTTCGGCGCCCCGCCCACTGGACCGCTCGCATCGCTACGTGCACGCACCCTGGCTTTCAGCGTCGCACCCACCGGACCGCCTCGGCACCCCTGCCTGCTCGCCAGCGCGCTACAGGGCTTTCGGCGCCCCGCCGACCAGACAGTCACGGCACCGCTGCCTGCTCGACAGCGTGCAACTGGGCTTTTGGCGTCCTGCCCACCGGGCCTCTGGGGCGCTGCAGCCCGCGTGCGCAACTGGGCTCCCGAATGGGTCGCTGCCGTGTCATTGCCAGCGCACGGGACTGCGTGGCCGACCAGGGCCTCTGCCAAGCCCCAGCCCATCCATTCAAGTGCTGCCCTGCAGGCTTGGTTTATAGATAGGATTGAAGGAGGGGCAGCGAGGCGGAGGAGAGAAAGACCAGAGCTCCTGTGCCCCGCCCGCACTGAACCACCAGCGCCCCTGCTGAAAGAGGAATCTGCTATTGTGTCTCAGGCCTGCCCTAGCTCCTACTCACATGCCCCCACCCCTGGCCACACCTTTACTACCCTGCTATCTAACAGCTAAGACAGCATCCTGAAGTGCCCCAGGACACAGAAGCTGTCTGCTTCCCCCAACCCTCTCCCAAAATCTCCTTCTCCCAAAACAGAGCCCGCCCAAAAAAATAAAGAGAAGCCCATCTGATAGGCAAAACCCCAGAGGGAAAACAGACTCATGCGTAAAGCAAAAAGAACCACATCAAACACAATGCACACCTCAGAATCCAAAGCCCCTCCAGAAGATCAGGGGCAGTCTTTAGTAAAGGACCTTGCACACTTGGAATCAAATCTAAGTGAAACAGAATTCAGGGCTGCATTACTCAAGACACTCAGAGAGCTCACTCAATGCTGGCAAAG
>PVKE010052691.1:0-10258 GCA_004027555.1 Craseonycteris thonglongyai
GCTAGGTAACAATGAATTAAACGTGTCATTATTTATTGAGACCCTGCAAGTGCTTCAAAAACAGTTTGAAGAGAGATTTCTGCAGTTCACAAATATTGAGCCAATTGTCTCCTTCTGTATCAATCCTTTTACTTGACAAATAAATGTAATAGAACTAGCCACATGTATTGCAGACCTTGTTCAGGGGAAAGCAGAAGAACTAGAGTTAGAAATTTTGAAACTTAAGAACGATATTTTGCTAAAATCCTTAATATCAGAGGACTTATAGAACATCGTCGACAAAGAAAGGTTCCCATTTTTTTTTAAAGTGGCATATAAAATCAAATCATTTTTCGGGTCAACGTATTTATGTGAATCTTTGTTTTCAAACATGAATTTAATAAAATCACGATATAGATCTCGACTTACTGATGAGCATCTTAATAATTGTTTGCTAACAGGGTTCTGGTCATACTCTCCTAATTACAAGGCACTGGCCAATGAAATGCAATGCCAAAGATCACACTGACAGATTGTTTTTTTTTATGTTTTCTTTTATGTTTTTTAAAATGATTTTATTATACGTGTGTTTTTTATTTACTTTGTATTACGTTTTGTATATATGTTTCTTTGTGTGTATATAATTTGTACAATAAATTTGTTATTTTAAAATTATTTTTCTTTATTATTTTGTATTCTTGTTCAATAATAAATATCCTTAGAAATAGCTGGTGCCCGCCACCCTACCAATATTTTAGAATGCGCCCTAGGGTATAAAAAGGTTGGAAACCCCTGCCTTTTTCAAAATGATTTTTTGAGATAATTGGGTGTAGGATACAAAGTCTACCAGAAAAACCTATAGTCACTCAGCAAATGTTCATATGGGCACCCACTTTTTGTCAGGCTTGTGCTGAAAGACACATAAGGGAAAGCCCTGTAGAGGGAAGGCACCTCATGCTGACTGGGTAAAGAGGAGTTCGGGGTGGCTTTCCAGTAGCAGCTGCATTTGAGCTAAATCTTGAAGGTTCCACATATTTTAGAAAAGACAGAAAATTACTGGTTGTTCCAATTAAGGGCCCAGATTAAAAATGATCTAAAAAGCTAATTTATGGAAGTTAGCTTTGGAGTTATGAGTCTCACAAGACACAAAAATCTATAGAAAAAACAAAACATAGATTTCTTACCAGAATGGCTTAAAATTAAAACACTAACTATACCAAGTATTGAGAAGGATGTGGAACTAGAATTCTTATATAAGCTACTGACAGAAATGTAAAGTGGTATGGCCACATTGAAAAATAGTTTGTAAGATTAAAAAAAGTTAAGAAAAAAAATAGCTAGTTACCATATGGCCCAGCAATTTCACTACTAGGTAACTAGCCAAGAGAACTGAAAATCTATGCCCATACAAAAGCCTGTACATAAATGTTTATAGCAACAATATTCACAATTAACCAAGAAGTGGAGAGAAACCAAATTTCTTTTGGTACCATATCTAAAACAATGGAATATCATTTAGCCAGAAAAATGAAAGAGTCCTAATACATGGTACACGGGTGAACTGGGAAAACATTATGTTAAGTTAAAGAAGTAGGTTAAAAAAACTACATATAAATTCATTTCTATAAAACACCTGGAATAGGAACATCCAATTATAGTGATTATCCTTATGGTGAGGAATAAGTTCTGAACGAGGGCAGATAAACAGATTATCGGGTGCTGGTAATGTTACCTTTATTGATCCAGGGCTGGCTACAATGTTTTGTTCAATCTGTAAGCATTAATTGAGCAATACACTTAGGATTTTTGTACTTTCTGTATGAATGTGATTAATCTAAAGAGATCTACTAAAACATCTAAAGAGGCTATTTATAATTTAGTTGTTTTTATCTTCTGGGGAAATATTAACTCTACACAATCAAATACCTGCATCATCTTGAATGCTATCTTTGAACTCAAAACCGGAAAAGGAGCAGTATAGCTCTGATGTAGTTTTCTTACCTTACTCCCTGCAATGGCTTCAAATATTTTTAAGATCACAAATAGCAAGCATCCTGTGACTAACACCCTAGGTATCCAAAGAGGGCAGAGATTTTTAAACATAAAAGGCAGTGTTCCAACAAAGTGAATACTGTTTTCACGGAAGCCCATTTCAAAGCAGATTTCTCTCATTCTCTTTCCTTCCTCCATTCCTTTCTTCCTTCCTTAACCCATTAATCTATTCATTTAACAGTTACTGAGATCCTACCACATACCTGGCACTGTGCTAGGCCCTAACACAGTGAATAAGACAGACAAACTCATACATTCATGGGGTTTACCAAAAATCCTCACAAAAGTTATTGAGAATTCTAAAACTGCTTCTAAGATCAAAACTTTTTGAGGCTTACAGAGACATTTAAACCACCACAGACATAGATCTAGTCATATAAATGACTAAAATGTCTTTTCTTTGACAAAGGACTGAGTCCAATTTCCTATATTTCCTGCTGATTTGACCATTCATTCAGTGCAATTAAAACAGTACTATGCACACTGATTCCTAACATAATGTTGTAAAAAGTGTGCCAAAATGAGGTGAACAAAAGTCCATAAGTCGATAACAAAATCAGGATGGTTTGTATAATTAGCATAAAACTGCATATCCACAACAGCATATGATAATTGCAGGCTCCAAGAATGAATAGAGTAAGTTTCAAATGAAAACATACTTCAGTCATGCTTTTTCATATGTGCAGAGAATTTCAGGTCAAACACCAGGACCCATGAAACCTACCATCTAAATTATCTTGACGGGGGCCCAGGTGGACACATGAGATGAGGTCCTGATTTGATCTGTGGTGGCCTTCCCTTTTATCTTTAAAAGTTACACTGAGCTCAAGAGGATTAAAAAATGAAAAAGTTAACTCTGTAGAATTGCACCGAGATTTTAAAAAGAAAGAGAGGGAAGTGTAGGGAGAGAGAAAAACCTTTGAGCATCAATTTCACTGTTAATAAACAAATCCTGGAACGTCTGCTGAATTTTTGAGAGATAACTTTCTAATCTATAACAAAGGAAACCAAAAGTTAACCCATTTTAAAAGAACAACCACTGGCCCCTTTTCATCCAAAAATTGTTCAGTAATGCATAAAAGAGAAAAAAAAGAAAGAAAACACAACAGTTTAAGATCTTCTGTTTCATCTTGTAAACTTGGCCTTTTATTCTAAAATCCTGAGTCATTTGACCCCTCAACTCTCCCAGGCAGAGAGCCACCACAAAGTGTCCCTGAGTTACAACCACAATAATAGGTAGTGTTATACCAGGCTTTTCTTCAAGGGTAAAGAGAAGAAAATTCTCTAAGTAAAAATGTCCCAGAGGATCTCTCTGCTTCGCTGCTTTAGGTTTGTCAGGCACAAGAATACAGGACTCAACTTTTTCAACTATCTCTTCAGGGGGACATTATGGGCTATGTGTGACCTTCTACAACAAGGCTCCAAGAGACACTCTTGGTATAACCACCTCTATTTTTCTGTCCTTTTTTACAAACAGTACAGCACAAAACCTTTTAGAAATTGCTTTATACACCTAAAAATATTTTCCAGATTCATCTGTATTGATGGATATAATTCACTCATTTAAATGGCCATATAGCTTTCAATTCTCTGTGTTGTTATTTATAATATTAATCCATTCCCATATTGTTGGACATAAAATTTTATAGGGCAATAAACATTTTTATTTATGTCTTCTTACATATGCAAGGATTTCTCCACACTAGGTATCTAGAGTAGAGACATCAGGATCATAATAAGGTATGCATCTCTTGGACTTCACCAAATATAGTGCTCTCCAAAGAAGGTATATAAATCTATATTCCCACCAGAACTCCCAGTTTCTTACATCTTCCCTTTGCATGACCATGTGGCATTACGATGCTTTTCAATGTTTGCAAATTTGATGGTTCTGAAGGATTGTTTTATTCTGATTTTATTTTCATGATGTGAAAGTGAGTATCATTTTTCATATGTTAATGGATGAATCAGGTTTTCCCATCTATAACTTTCATGGTCATATCCTTTGTACATCTTTCTAAAGAACTGGTTTTTTTATAATAATTTTTAGAGTACTTTATAGCTTCTAGATATTAATCCTTCCTTATTTGTAAGAGCTAAAATACCTTCTACTAGTCAGTGATTTATTATTTTTTATTTTCTTTGTGATATCTTTCAGCATTGTTTTGTTTTGTTTTGTTATTTTACTGTTAAATTTATTGGGGTGACATTGTTTGGAAAAATTTATATAGGTTCCAGGTGTACAATTCTACATTTCATCATCTATGTATTGCATTATGTGCCCATCACCCAGAGTTACTTGTCTTTCCATCACCATATATTTGATGCCCCCCTCTCTACTCCCCAACCCCCTATTCCCCACCCACCTCTCCCTTTACCCTCAGGCAACCACTTAGCTATTGACTGTACCCATGAGTCTTTGTTTATTACTTTCAGTTTATATTCCACCTGAAAGTTTTTACTTTTAATGAAGTCAAATTGATCAATCTTTTCTTTTTATGATTTCCATTCTAGGGTTTTAAGAAATCCCTCCCTGGGAAAGCTGGGATGGCTCAGCCGGTTAAGCACTCGCTTTGAAGCCCCGAGGACCGAGGATCGAATCCCGGCTCCGGCCCAGGCAGACCCACATGCTGAACTGGAGTGTGCTTCCTGAAATGCGGTGAGGCCCCCAGTTCAGTTCAAAAAAAAAAAAAAAAGAAATCCCTCCCTAACTGGAGATCTTAAAGTTTTTACTTTTTTTTTTTTTAATATATTTATGTATTTATTTATTTATTTTGACAGAGTGAGAGAGAGATACAGAGACAGAGAGAGAACTGAACTGGGGGAGCTCCCAGTTCAGCACATGGTTCCGCACGGGCCGGGCCGGGATTCGATCCTCGGTCCCCGGCGCTGCAAAGTGAGTGCTTAACCCACTGAGCCATCCCGGCTTCCCCGAAGTTTTTACTTTTAATGAAGTTAAATTTAAACTTGAGATCTTAAAATTTTTACTTTTAATGAAGTGAAATTTATCACTCTTTTCTTTTTATGGTTTCCAGTGTATGGTTTTGAGAAATCCCTTCCTAACTTGAGATCATTGAGATATGCTTTCTTTCCTTTTTTATTCTTTTTTGCCTAATAATCCATCTTGGCCTTGGCCTTGATCTTATTTCTTTTTATTTATTTATTTATTTTTTATCTTATTTCTAAGATCAATATATTCTTTAAAATGTTCAGAAGCAAATAATGTTTGCTTTTAACATTTAGGGTTTTAATCCATCTTGAATTTACATTTCTATATGGATTAGGGGAGGAAATTTTACTTATTTCCCATGAGTTTCTTTCTGGAATTTCAATTTTCTTCCATTTGTATATTTGTCTATCTTTTTACCAGTGTTGCACTGTTTATTAATATGGCTTAATGACAATTCTTAATACATGATAAAGCTAGCCTCTTCATCTTATTTTTTTTTCTGCAAAAGAAACTTGGCTAGTATTTTCCCTTTCTTTTTCCATACTAATTTTATAAAATTGTCAAGTTCCATGAAAAAAAAATCTGTGGGGTTTGATTAGAATTGTATTGAATTACAAGTAAATTGTGCAGGATTAACTTTTTTGTGATATTGAGTTTTCTAAACTACAAAAGTGGTATATATCATTTATTATTTATATTTAGGTCATTGTTTATGTTCTTCAACAAAATTTCATAGTTCCTTTAAAAACTTACATTTTGATAAGTATACCCCTAGAGTTATTATACGTAGGTTTTGCTACTATGTGAATAAGATTTTTTTCTCTTTCAAATTTAGAAATTTATCTTGTAAAGACAATTTAATTCCAGTGCATATTCATAAATTACATAAATAGCTAATCAAATAAGACCTCAAGTGCTTGAGAGTATCAGACATTCTGAGCTTACTATATTAGAAAACTTTTCAGCTTTCATTAAACAAAAGAGGACAATTTTTGTGATGTTTGGAAACTGATTTAATTAGTATGACATTGTTTCTGCATTTCAGAAGCACTATTTTTTTCCTATGAAAGCTTCTACCTTTCCTACATGAGACTCACTGTGTTGTGGTTGTTCCAAATGCTGTTTTTTTCTTTTTATTCTTTAGAATATGTGTTGGTCCTTTATTTTAATTTAACATATACAATTGTTCAAAGTCATGTTTTTTTCTCCTTATATGGTTCTGGGTTTAGAAGATATATGTATGTATATATACATAGTCACATACACATGCAAACGCATTTTATTTGTTTTTTAAAAAAATATTTGAAGTGTTACTTCTTTATACTATTTTTCTTGTTCTGCACTTTCATTCCCTTCTAAATGTCCCACATTGCTAGTGATTCTATCCTTGTTTTAACTATTAGTTTTTTCATCTTCAAAGATCTCTTCTTTATAGACAAAGCAGCTTCCTTACTATTTTCCTCTTGTTTTAGATACAGGCTCATATTCTTTAGTAATTTCATTCTTATTATGAAAGAATTACCTTCTACCAACTTGATTTCACATTCATCTACATATTAAAGATAACATGTATCTTCTGTAATGGACTCACCAATAGGAGAAATGGATACATAGCCATTTTAATATTCATATTTTTAATCATCATAATCTTCTTTTACTAAATCTTCACAAACATCCAAATGTTTCAAGGATTACTTGAGGCAATATCACACTTCAATATTTTTCAATACAGTTTTAAAATCCTCTTGCAATGATTTGTTCATAGGTTAAATTTTCTTTTCAGAAGCATAGTTTCCTTCTATTCTATGAATGCAGTCATAGGAAACCAGGGCTCTTGTCTCTATTTATTTACTTTATATTAATTGTTAAATTATTGGGGTGACATTGGTTGGTAAAAATTATATAGGTTCCAGATGTGCAATTCTCCATTACATCATCTATGTATTGCATTATATGTTGATTTATTTTGACATTCAGAATTTTTTTATATTAATGTCATGTGTACAGCATAGTCATTAGACGTTTATAATTTAAGAAATGATCATCCTGACTAGTTTAATACCCACCTGGCACCATACATAGTTATTACCATATCATTGACTATATTCTGAATACTTTACATCCCCATGAGTATTTCGTAACTACTAATTTGTACTTCTAAATTCCTTCACATTTTTAACCCTGCCCACCAATGCTTTTCCCACCTATCAATTCAATAAATTTAGTACCCATTTGACACGACATAAAGTTATTATAATATTATTGACTGTATTCCTCATGCTAGATTCCTACATCCCCATGACAACTTTGTAAAAATTAATTTGTACATCTTAATCCTCTCTGCTTTTTCACTCAACCATAACCCCCTCCAATCTGTCAAACATCAAAATGTTCTCTGTATCTACCCTGTTTCTCCAAAAATAAGACAGTGTCTTATATTAATTTTTGCTCCCAAAGATGTGCTAGGTCTTATTTTCAGGGGGATGCCTTATATTTCAGCGAGAGGCAAAACTGTAAGTAGGTCTTATTTTCGGGGGATATCTTACTTTCGGGGAAACATGGTATAAGTTTGTTTCTATTTTGTTTGTTTATTTCATCCTTTAGATTCCACATATAAGTGAAATTATATTGTATCTGTTTTTCTGTGTCCAACATACTATACTCAGCTCATTACCCTACAGGTCCATCCATACTGCCACATATAGCAAGAAACTATTCCTATCCATGACTGAGCAATATTCTATTGTATATATGTACCACCTCTTCCTTATCCATTCATCCATCGATAGACACTCAGGCTGTGTCACATCTTGGCTATTGTAAATAATACTTCAATTAAGAATGAAGGGAGGGGGGCGGAGGGAGGAGGAGGAGTTGGGGCGGGGAATGGACACTGGATATATGGTGATGGAAGGGGAGCTGATTCTGGGTTGTGAGCACATAATGCAATGCATGGGTGATGTGATGTGGACTTGTACATCCAGAAACTATCTAATTGTTACCCATCAATGTCACCCCAATAAATTTAACAATAAAAAAAAAGATATGGAGGCACTAGTCCTTTCAAAATACCATTTTTGGGTTTCTTTGAATAAATATCCAGAAATTAGATTACTGGGTCCTCCTTTGTCTCTTGTTATAGCCTTTGCTTTAAAGTCTATTTTGTCTGGTATTATTAGCTCAACTTTTTGCTGTTGTTGATTCTATTTTCATTTAATATGTTTTTCCCATCCCTTTACTTTCAGTCTGTGTGTGCCTTTCAACCTTAAGTGAGTCTCTTGTACGCAGCATATGTAAGGGTCTTGTTTTCTTATTCATTCAGCCACCTTATCATTTGACTGGAACATTTAATCCATTTACATTTAAAGTAATTGTTGATAGATATGTAGTTATTGCCATTGTAGTATTCACATTTTTTATCTTTTTATTTTTTTCATCTTAAAGAAGTCCCTATAACATTACTTGTAATACTAGGTTGGTAGTGATGAACTCCTTTAGCATTTCTTGCCTGGGAAGCTCTTTATCTGTAGTTTGATTCTAAATGATAACATTGTTGTGTAATCTTGGTTGCTTTTCATCATTTTGAATATTTCGTTCCAATTCCTTCTGGCTTACAAAGTTTCTGTTGAGAAATCAGTTGACAGTCTTATGGAAGTTCCCTTACAGGAAACTGCTTTTATCTTGCTGCTTTTAAGATTCTCTCTTTGTTGGGGAAGCTGTGATGGCTCAGTGGGTTAAGTGCTCACTTTGCAGCAACGGGGACCGAGGATCGAATCCTGGCCCCAGCCTGTGCTGACCCATGTGCTGAACTGGGGAGCTCCCCCAGTTCAGTTCTCTCTGTCTCTGTCTCTGTCTCTGTCTCTGTCTCTCTCTCTCTCTCTCTCTCTCTCTCTGTCAAAAACAATTTTAAAAAATTAAAAAAAAAAGATTCTTTCTTTGTGTTTAGCCTTTGGCATTTTTACTATGATGTGGCTTGGTATGGGCCTCTTTGGGTTCATCCTGTTAGGGACTCTCTGCATTTCCTAGGCTTATATGAGTGTGTCTATTTCCTTCACAAGGTTAGGGAAGAATTCCATCATTATTTCTTCATTTAGGTTTCCAATTCCTTACTCTTTCTCTTCTTCTTGTAACCCTAAAATGTGAATGTTGGTACACTTAAGGTTGTCCCAGAGTCCCCTTAAACTATCCTAATTTTTTGTATTTTTTCCTTTTTGCTGTGCTGATTGGGTGTTTTCTGCTACCTTATCTTGTAAATCACTGATTTGATGCTTGGCTTCATCCAATCTACTATTGATTTTGTCTTATGTGTTATTCATTTCAGTTATTATATTCTTTATTTCTGACTAGTTCTTTTTTTATGTTTTCTATTTTCATTTTTGTGTTTCCTATACCCATGTTGAAGTTTTCACTGATAATCCTTATAATCAGTGTTTGAAACTCTTCATCTGGTAGAATGCTTGTCTCCATTTTGCTTAGTTCATTTGCTGGAACTTTGGTCTATTCTTCCATTTGAAACATATTTCTTTGTCTCCTCATTTTGGCTGCCTCCCTGTGTTTGTTTCTAAGTATTAGGTAGGACTGCTATGCCTACTATTCTTAGTAGAGTGGCCCTAGTAGTTGTCCTGTGGGAATGAGTGGCAGTCTCCAGATTCAGGTGCTCCAGTTGTGTTTCTTGTGTGTGTTGTGTGTGTCCTCCTATTGTCATTGAGCCTTGGTTGCTGTTTGCATATCACTGTAAGGAATTGATGCTCAAGTTGATGGGTTCTGAGAACTGGCTATAACTCTAGTGGGTAAGGTGTTATGCGGGGACTGACCCTATAAAGCAGATTTTGCTTTTGCAGGGCTCTGGTGCCTTCCCAGTCTGTCCTTTGGGTGTCTGATCCTTGGAGGTGGCTGGTGGATTTTCTGGCTTGGTCGGAAGCTAGCCAACAGGTGTGACATCCCTGGGACCTCCTGAGTGAGGAATTGCTACAGACCAAGTTTATCCACACCCTGTGCCATGCCTGGAGCCCCCTCTTATGAGCCACAAAGCAATCCGCTGTTGGCTACCACCAGCACTGGGTTTGGATCGGTGGCCAAGCCTCATACTAAACCCTGCTATAACTAGTGCTAGGCTTGTGGTTGCTCAGCCAGAGGTATGAGACATGCCAAATCTAGATGCTGCTTCTTTGGGTTTTGTGAATCTTTGAGAGATTTTAGAAAAGTCCTCAGCTTGAGGTTAGACAGGTTACTTATTAAGGAAAGGGTACTGGAAGTAATTTGGGTATGTTCAAAATG
>PVKE010052692.1:0-10257 GCA_004027555.1 Craseonycteris thonglongyai
CATTCCTCAGGGTCAATATGGCAGCCGCCTTGCTACAGCCTTAAAATAAGTCTGCAGTCATGGAGGTCGGCTAGTATCACTCAGAGCCTGTATGGTGTCTGCCTCGTTACCGCCTTAAAGCAAGTCCTCATTTACAAAGGCCGGCTACCATCCTTTAGGGCCAATATGGCACCAGCCTCACTACCACCTTAAATCACATTTACAGTTACAGAATCCAGCTAGCATCTCTCAAAACTAATATGGCCCTGACCCTGACCCTGACCCTGACCCTAACCTTAAGTGTAACCTAGCTCTAAATCCAATGATGGACATAGCCCCAGCACTAGCAGTACCCGTAGCCCTAGCCCTAAACCCTAGCCCTAGCCCTAGCCCTAGCCCCTAGCCCTAACCCAAATTCTAACTCTAGCCCTTACCCTAAACCTATCTCAGGCCCTAACAGTAACAGTACCGTATTTTCTGGCGTATAAGACGACCCCCTAATTTTACAGTTAAAACATAGGTTTAGGCCTATATTCGCTGTATAAGACTACCCCCCATAGGCCTAAACCTATGTTTTAACTATAAAATTAGGGGGTCGTCTTATACGCCCGGTCGTTTTATATGCCGAAAAATACGGTAATCCTCACCCTAACCTTAAGTGTAACCTAGCTCTAAATCTAATGGACATAGCCCCAGCACTAGCCCTAACCCTAACAGTAACAGTGACCCTAAACCTCATACTAATTCTACCCTTAGACATACACAAGCCTCTCACACTCATGACCGTGACACTTATCTCTCCCTCAACCTCAACCTAATTCTGAGCATAACCTTGATCTTCAAACGGATGACATGGACAATGACGCTAGATACTGGCCGTGACACAGATCCTCATGGTGAATATGAAGCTCACCGATACTGAACTTGCTGCTGACCCTGACACAGATCCTCAAGTTTAACATGAAGCTGACTGATACTGAACTTGAGACTATGATAACCATAAATTACCATACCGTATCAAACCATCAGTAGATATCAGCCCTGACCCTGTCATTATGTTGATTCTAGATGCTCACTGTGACACTATACTTTACACAGACTGTGCCCTGAATAAGAACCTTCACGGTGACCCTGATGCATGAACCTAACCCTAAACATCACCTTGACACTGAAAACACGTCTACACGGACCTTGAAACAGACCCTGGCCCGCACCAGGAACGTGGACAATAACCAAATTGAGACACTGAACATCAGCCTATATCTGATCCTGACGCTGGCCCTCACTGTGACTGAACCTGGGAACCAGGACTTGGCCCTCTGCCCTGCATCCCGAACCTCGCTCGTTCACTGACCCTAAAGGTTAAACCCGATCCTGTCCGGGAACTTTATCTAAACTGTGACCCTGTGTATCTGTCATGAACACTAAAACAATGACAATCTGGTACTAAACCTGACTGTAACCTTGGAATAAATCATCCCTCTTGTACTGATCTGAACCCTAATGGTAAATATGACATTGGCACTAGATGCCGACCCTGAGCTTCAAAAGCTCAGGTTTCCATGACTGGGTGCATCCCGTGCATTCATGACACTGACTTTCCACCTCACCCAGACATCGTTTGTCAACCTCACCTGCACCGTCACCTTGCCACTTGTGCTAGACGTGACCGGGACCCAATGATTCAACATCACCTTCACACTGGGTGCCGAGATACACTGAACACTGGACCCGGAACCTGAAAAAAACCTTCATCATCAACCTAAAAATCAAGGTGATCGTTATCTTGACATACATTAGATGCTGACCCTGACACCAACCTTTCCCATTGGAACACAGCTAGACCTGAAATCTGAGTCTAACCCTGACAGACACTGACATTGACATTGACACTAGATGCTAACCCCAAACCTGAACTGAACTTTAACACATACCAAGAACCTTGAATATTGGCCTTGAGGCTAAAACTGATGAACCAGAACCACTACCGGAACCTTAAACCCTGTCTGAAAACCTAACACTGACCTTATCTGTTAACCTGATACTGATTTTAAAACCTTGACAGGGACCTTTATGACAAACTTTACCTTCAGACTGTTCATGAAACTTGCCTTCAACCTCAACCGTCATGCTGATGATAGATGCTGAAAATGTTTGCCCGGTCACTGAACCTGACGCTGACCCCTGAGTCTAACGCTGACCTTCACTCTGAATCGAAACCTGACCCTGACCTTGACTCTGACCTTGGTCCTCACGATTAAACTAACCTCGATCAAAAACCGACAATCCCTGACGGTGACGGTTGCGCTGTATGCTGACCTATACTTTTACCTCGACACGGACTTGGCCCTCTGCCCTGCATCCCGAACCTCGCTCGTTCACTGACCCTAAAGGTTAAACCCGATCCTGTCCGGGAACTTTATCTAAACTGTGACCCTGTGTATCTGTCATGAACACTAAAACAATGACAATCTGGTGCTAAACCTGACTGTAACCTTGGAATAAATCATCCCTCTTGTACTGATCTGAACCCTAATGGTCAATATGACATTGGCACTAGATGCCGACCCTGAGCTTCAAAATGACCTGGAACCTGACACAGACCCTCAACGTGAAACTTCACTTGAACGTAAACTGGATATACTCTGTCCTGATAATAGCCCTGCTCCTAAACCTATCCAAGTTTCGCAGACCCTACATGTTAAGCATGACCTAAATCGCTGACCCCGACCTCAGACTGAAATTGAACCAGATGTGGAATCTGACTAGACTTTGGACACCAGCCAACAGTCACCCTTTACCAGAAAATGAGGCTGAACCCCACTTTGATCCTCATCCACGCACTGACCTAAAATGCTATCTGACTCACTGTATCCATGACAGACATTAGACAGTGACCATCACCTTAAACCTGAACCTCACCTTGACTTAGGGCGCTTTTCTTCAACCTGTCATCCCTCTTCTGCTGAACATGGATTCTAACATGCTGCACGATGCAACCATGACTGGGACCTTTGTTCCTCACTTTAAACCTTGAATCAGACACTCACCCTGACCTTGAACACGAACCATGAACTTCATTCTCACCATAATCCTGGCTATAACCTTCACATTAAGGATAGATGCCAATTCTGAATTGTGGACTTGAAATGAAATCTAACTCAAAACCAGGCACTGAAACTGGACATGAACCAGACCATTAGCTTGACAGAGACGCCAGATGCTCACCTTGATGATAAAACTGAAGCTGCCACTGAAACTGCCCCTGACCCTCAGTGCGACTGCAATGCTAAAACTAGGTCATGATCCCGACCTAAACTCATAGACTTGAGCCCTGTATCTGAAACATTTTGATTCTACACACTGACTTGGAACCCTCACTCGGCCGTGAACCGGACCTGGATTCAGAAATCAACATCGACCTTCATGCCTGAACCTTATCTTAAACCCTGAACGTGATCCTGACCGTAAACTTGACGCAGATGGGACACATTGACCCTGACCCTAAACCTGATCTTGACTCACACCCAGAAGCTTCCCCTGAACCTGGCCCTGACATTGACATTGACCTTCACACGAAAGCTTGTCCTGAACCTGACCGTGTCCAAGGAATGGGCTCTAACCTTTAACTGGACCCTTTACCTGAACCTTACTGGAACAATAACCAAAGATACCGACCCTGACCCTGAACCCAATCTTGGCCCTGACTGGGACCTCTTACCTTAAATCTTACTACAATCCCTGACTATGACAGTGACCTTTACACTGACTAACATCTGAGGCTGAACATGACCGTCACACCTTGATGCTGAAGTTAGACTTTGACCAAGACTCCAATTCTTAACCTAACCCTACTGTTCCACCATGTTGGCAATGACAAATTCCGACCCTGAATCCAAAACCTAAACTGAACCCTGAACCCAAACTTCACCCTGACACAAACTGTAGACCATTTACCCTGACTGTGATGGTCACTCTCTCAATCACTCTACATGTGGAGCCTGATCATGGATCTGACTGTGACTGTGACCTTTACTTCTGACCTTAAACCTTGATTCAAAACCTGACTCTGGACCTGATCCTAAATCATTAACCTTCACCCTGACATTGAAAGCCGACCCTGAGACAATTACCCTCAATCTAAAACCTTGCCTTATAGTGCTTTCTTCCATGAACCCTAGCTGCTAATCCAAAAGGACACTACATCAACTGTGACCTTGATCTGAGTAACAACCCTGACCTTTTCCAGATGTGACCTTAACTTCACATAGACACTCTGGAAACAACCATGACCTTGAGACTTACACTAGATTTTGACCCTGATCCTAAAACTGGCCTGGACCTGGAAACTTGACCTGGGACCTTGAACTGAACTGGAACTTATCACTGACACCTGTTCTTGACCATCACTTCACTCTAAAACAGGCCCTGATGAAGACACTGAATACCATTGTAACTGTGACACTGACAATCGTGATCCATCACCCAAACCTAAAACCCTGAACCTGACTCTGAAGGTCATCTTTATACTGATACTAGGAACGAACCATAACCATTAACTGTACCTTAACCCAAACGCTTCGCTCTAAACCACTGCCCTTGATCCTTACAAGGACCTTGTATTTAAACCTGACCCTCACATTGGACATGAACTTGAACATAAGGCTGACCTGGAGACAGACCATAAAACTGATCAAAAACAAACATAACATGGACACTGAACTTGACCATGACCACTGTCCTGAAACTGAACCTAAGACTGACCCGATTCTGACATTGACCCTGGTTCTAAACCTCACTCTAAATGTGACTGTGTAACTAACCTGGACTCCAGATTCTCACATGAACCCTGGTTCTTAACTCTGACCTTGACTTTTGACCGTAAATACATACTCATTTGCTGACCCTAAATGGTAACTTAGATGCTTAACCTCAACCCTGACCTTGAACTTGGCCTTCAGGCTGACCCTGACCATAGTGTTCACAGTAACCGCAAACCTCAACCCGATCCTGACGATGCCATGGACTCTTGACCAAGAGCTTAAGCCTAAACTTGACACTAACCCCTAAAACATAACAATGGCCTTGATACTCTTACCAGACCCTAAATTCACAGAAAACCAAAATAGGACATTAGACTGGCCCTGAACTGGACCTGACTCTTCATCTCACTGGTAAGACTTAATAACTTGACAGTGACCCGATGTTGAACCTGAAGGTGACTGACTGTAAACAATGGCAATCGAGCTGGGTGCTGACCCTACCAAGGTATAATCGTCATAGAACTTCAACCTTACACAGACTGTAGATCCTGGACCTGACCTTCACACGAATACAAAACCTCTAACCTATTTCTGATGTCTGTCATACTGACAGAACACACTGACCCTGATGCTTCAGCGAGCCTTAACCCACACCCATACACTTGACCGTGGACCCTGACCCTGCAGCTCTCCCTTTGCCTGATCCTAAAGCTGAGACTGACAAATCTAAAAATGACTTTAGTCTTCACCTGGCCTTAAACCTTCATCAAAACACTAACTCTCAGGATGACAATGATGCTGAACCTCACACTGACTTGTCAAGGTGATCTTGACACTGTCTCAGAACAGACACCCAACCTTGACATGTTTTTAAACTGACCTCAGATAGTGACACGAGCAAACCCACCCAGAACGTGGCCTTGATCCAAACAATGACTCTGAAGTTCAAGCCCTGTCCTTAAATGTAACTTTTACACTGATGATGATTTCTGAAACCTGACTCCAACCTTAATACTGAACGTAAACCTCACACATGCACCCCTGATCGTAACGCTGACCTTGATTCTAAAGCTAATGACAAACCTAATACAAAGCCTGAACCTCCTGACTCTGCCCTTTAACTTGGCACAGATCCAGATGTGGTCTCATACCCTGTACCTGACCGTTGCTTTGAGAGCGCTAACTAAGCACAGACCCTGAGACTGACCTTGACCCTAGCTCTGACGCTCACCCTTTAATGTCCTTAAATACTGAACCCAATTTTTTATGGGGCATCGATCCAAAAGATGGCCCTGATACTAACAGAATCCAAAATTGATATGAAACTTAACATGACCATAAGTCTTTATCACGACAGGGACTATGATCTTAAATAAAAACTGACAAACTAGGACATTCACAGTAAATGCTGACCCTGTCCCTGACTCTGTACCTAAACATTATGCTGCCACAGAGACTAAATTCAGGTATGGATGCTGACCCTAAATCCTGATCTCGAAGACTGACCTTGACCCTGACAGGCATCTTCACATGAATGGTAAAGGCTGACCCTGAACATGAACATGACTGCTCTGTAAGCAGAAATTGATCTTCACCGTTTCAATGACATGACAAGACCCATGCTAAAATCCCTGAACACACTGTGAACCTAAACCTGGCCATCATGGTGACATGGTCATGTGATGCCAACATGGACCTTTGGTCTTATCTGTAAACTGGTTTGACTTTAAACCTAACACAGATTCTGACCATGAAAAAGAACCATGACACAGTATATGCTACCCGTGACACTGACACGGATTCTAAACACAGACATTACCTCAACCTTCTCGCTGCAACTACACATGGAAC
The DNA here is from genome assembly GCA_004027555.1 of Craseonycteris thonglongyai. Classification (NCBI taxonomy): domain Eukaryota; kingdom Metazoa; phylum Chordata; class Mammalia; order Chiroptera; family Craseonycteridae; genus Craseonycteris; species Craseonycteris thonglongyai. The sequence continues at coordinate 6,594 of PVKE010052692.1, forward strand.
ATGACCCCTCATCTAACCTTGAACCTAACCTGGACCCTTGAATGCTGGGTGTAACCTAACCCTGGCCCTTTGGCTGGCCTTAAAAACTGAAGGCAAATCGTCCTGACCGTGATAGTATCTCTCACAGTGACATTAGATACTGACCGTAAATGTGAGCCCGGCCCTGACCCTCACCCAAACATGTCATCTTTAAAACCATCACCCTTTCATTGTACCTACACGATAATCCTGATGCTGCTCAATGCAACTGTGACTGTGACCTTCTTGACCAAGTGTACATGCAAACCTTCACCTCGATCCTGATCATCACTATCAACTTTTATGCCAATTCCTGACCGTAAACTCAAAATGGGAACAGGTCCCAGACCGTAATCCTCAATCTTACGTGACCCCTGACTGCAAACTTGACCTATACCTTGAACCTGAAATCTGGTACCAATCGCTGGTACCGACACTAATCTTGATCCTAAACCTGAAGCAGAACACGCTCTCAACCTAACCCTAAACCAGATTGAGTTTCTGACAGATATAGGATTGTTACCTGGCCGATAAAATGACGTGCTTCGTCTGACACATACCCTTCCCGGAAACCCAAGGCTGACCTTAAACTGACCCTTCTTTTTCATAACATGGCACTGACACTAGATGCTAAGCCTGACCCTGAAACCAACATACCTCACACTTACAAACTGCAGAGACTGACCATGACATGCTACCCGATTGTAACTATGGCCTTGATCCTAATTCCAATGCTAGCCCTGATTCACATCCTGATGTAACTAAAATCCCTAAACTTCACCCTGAAAGTAACTTTAATGCTGAGATTACAGCATAATCCTCGCCTTGAAATAAACAGTGTGACCCATACCAAGAACTTAGATGCAAACCTAACCTTAGCCTGAATTTGACTGTGAAGCTGACCCAGAATTTGGCAGTCCAGCTGTAACTGACACTAAATTGTGACCCTGGCGCAAATGATTACTATAACCCTGACCGATAAGCTGACATTCTGCCTGAGCCACACACTGTTACTGACCCTGACCCTGAATATAACCTTAACACTGACAGGACATACTGCCTGAGACTGACATCAAACCCAAACATTGTTCTTTAACCTAAGTGTATCCTTTAAAATATCCATATACATGACCTGACCCTGAGCCTAAAACATACCGTAAACCCCAAGACAGGGACACAACTCTGACTCAGAACCTGACCCTCTGTGACATGGATGCTACATGCTGATGACGGACCTTGGAGGCTGACCTGAAGAGTGATTGTGAACCTAACAATCACCAATCACAGACCCTGATCCACAACCACCTGTGAAACTAATGCTACATGCTGAAACAGACCCTAAACCTGACCTTGACCCTTACACTGAAGTGTGACTCTGAAACTGAACTTGATACCTCGATTTAGACACTGCCCTTCATTCTGAATCAAAGCCTGACCCTGATACTCACTTTGAAACTGGAGCTGACACTGAACTGCTGCATGGATGTGAACCTAATAGTCATTGTGACTGTGACCATGGATGCTGACCCATAGCTTTACCTTGGCCCTGAGTCTCACCGTGTTGCTGACCCTAAATGATAAACCCAGTTCTGTCCTTGACCTTCATCCAAATGCTACCCGATTCTAACACTTAACCTGATCCTAAATTCTGACAACAAAAGCCTAACCAAAACCTAGGACTTCATTGGCCACTAACACTCATTCTTTTGCTGATCCTATATGCCAACTGTGACCCTGACCCGAATGCTTGATCCTTCAAATCGACTGTCACCTTTGCTGCTCAATGCAACTGTGACTGTGACTTTGACCCCAATCGATGACCTTAACACTTGAGGAAAACTCTCACTGTGAGCCTTGCCCTGATCCCAGCCAATGAACTCAGAACCTGAACCTGAAACTTACCTATACCTGACCGCAACCTTGATGCTGACACTAGGCACTGATTCTGCCCTATACGTTTGACTCTAACTCTCACCGTACACCACTCACAACCACAACCTGAACAAGCACTTATCTTCAAGCTGCCCATGACCTTGAAAATAACACTTGATGCTAACCCAGAAACAGACCCTGACTAAAAACCTGAAGCTGATGTTGAAGATGACCCTGACCCAGAACATAATAACTGCTACAATACCATTACATGGCCCTCCCTGACCTAGACCTTAACTTAAGACAATGGAGCCCTGACCCTGACCCTGACCCATTAATGAATCCTGAGGGTCGACCCTACTGTAACAGTGACTTTAATCCAAACCTGCACTCGGCCTGATTCTGCCCCTGAACCTGACCTTGACTGTCACCTTGACCACCATACACTGACCCTGACCCTAAACCTAATCTTGAATCACACATGGAACAATCACCAGAACTTCATTGTGACCGTGACGGCCACCTTGACCCTAAACCTTACCCTGAACATGGCCCAGCTGACCCTAACATTCAACCTGATCCTGACACTGAGTTTAATGACACAGTGGATGCTGACATGGACCTTCAACCCAAATTTGGCCCTGAATGTAGCTCTGAGCTTGAACCTTGATACAAACCCTGACTGTAACCCTGAGCTTTAAAATGGCCCTGACCTGAAGCTGAATCTGACAAAAACTGCCATCTTGGCATTGACATTGGAATTGACCCACATACACTGACCACGACCGTGAACCCGGCTTTAACTCTGAGCATAATACTGACAGACACTAGAGTCTAACCTTGGCTTACATGATGACCCAGCCTTGAACTTACAGACCCTGATGCCGAATCAGAGCACAACCTTGACATAATCGGTAAATACTACACTGACAGTGACATTGACCCACGCTTCACTCCTGACCTTAACACCTTACACCAACAATGACCCTGATCCTGACTGTGACTTCAGCCACTTACCCTGACTTCTGATCGTAACACTGCCCTCACACCCTAAAACTGTGTGTATACTTGGAAAAAAAATCTTCAAATTGTACTTGACTTGATGAATCCTGATCCCAACACTGACCATGATACTAAACTCTGAACTGACCATAACCGACACTAACACAACAGTGCTTGAACCTGACCCTGAACCTTAAATATGAACCTGAAATGGAAGCCTGATTCGGCCACTGATACTCTAAACCAGGGATTCCCAACCCTGTGCCCGCGGGCGCCATGGTACCCGTGGCCCGATTTGTGTGCGCCCGCCATTATTTGACTGCATCAGAAGTTTTTCATAAACACTAAGTAAAACTATAATTTATTTTTATACATTTGTTAGAAATTAAAAATATTGTTTGAGTATCTACACAGGTTTATTATATTCGTGGGTATGTTTGCGATATCGTATGTATAAGTTTTTCCCTAGCTTTCGCCTTTGTACATGTTGCATCTTGTTTAGCCGCTGCACTCTTTAAACTCTCCTCCACCCAACCAGGAGACGCGAAGTTGCCATTTTGAGTGCGGTTGCTAGACTGATCGGGTCGTGACGGTTAGCTAGGATCACAGTGTTTTGATATATTCGATTTTAAATGAACTAAAAGCGAGGTAGGTAATCTATTATTATGGTGGCAATTTGATATGATATTGTAGTTCTATAACTATTTTTATTTTTATTTTTTTAGTCCTAAAATGAGTGGACCAAATAAGAGAAAACGAACCTATAATTTTA
>PVKE010052693.1:0-10257 GCA_004027555.1 Craseonycteris thonglongyai
AAATGTGAAAAAAAAAAAAAAAAAAAACATAGGGGAAGCTGGGATGGCTCAGTGTATTAAGCACTCACTTTGCAACCCCGAGGACCGAGGATCAAATCCCAGCCTCAGCCCGTGTGAACCCATATGCTGAACTGGGGAGTGCCCCCAGTTCAGTTCTCACCGGGGTGAGACCCCGGCCCAGTTCCTGCCCTGTGCAGCCCCATGCCCACCTGTGGAATGAAACTATGTGGAAAAACCAATGATGTACAACTATGGAGACTGTTCTGTGCCCTCCCCCTTCTCTCTGTCTCTATCTTTGTATCTTTCTCTCTCTGTCAAAAACAATAAAAATAAATCTTTAAAATCATACCTTATATCAGTAAGAATAAAGCATCCCACTTCTGCCTGGAGGATGCAAGCTACACAAAGAAGCAGCCCTGATTTCCAACCCAGGTTCAGAGCTTCAAATAGGGGCATCTAGAGCAAACATATCACATCTAATTAGCTTTAATGTTTCCAAATAAAAAGGTCCCAGGGCCTACTTCACAGTCTAGAGATGATAGTGACTATTTTATATACCAAGCTACCTTGTTTTGGGCTAATCAAAACACTGCTTCATTGGGCATGTCGAGATTGCTCAGTGGGTTGAGTGCTTGCTTTGCAGGCCCAGGGTCTGAGGATTGAGTCCTAGTCCCGACCCCGGCCCATGCAGACCCATATGCTGAACTGTGGTGTGCTATCTATGTGTGGGGGCCCGCAGTTCAGTTCCTGCTTGTCAAGCTTCCATATAGGAGGCCCCTAGTTCAGCTCCCAGCTCGCGGGGTTATGCCTCCCATATGGGAGGCCCCTGGCCCGGTTCCCACCCTGCGTGGCTCTGCGTCCACCTATGTAGAATGAAACTATGTAAAAAAAACGAATGACTTACAACTATGTAGACTGCTCTGGGCCCTCCCCCTCTCTCATTGTCTCTCTCTGTCTCTATCTCTCTCTGTCAAAAACAATAGCATAAATCTTTTTTTTTTAATTTTAAATAAGAAAAACACTGCTTCATTTAAATTTTAACTAAACTCTGGGATTCCCCAAAACCCTATAGTAATCCCATTTTCTCCTTTGTTTGGTGAGACCAGGATGACCAACTCTCCCTGTTTGCTGAGGACTGAGGGGTTTACTGGGACAAGAGGCATTCACCGCTAAAATCAGGAAAGTCCCAGGCAAACTGGAACAAGTTGGCCACCCTAGATGAGATTCCCCACACTTCCTATGGTGTGTGGCCTCCCTTACTGTAGCAAGTTAATAAACTCATTTCTGTAGGACAATGGATATGGCCCTGGTGGTCTTTATTAGATGGGTTTGTCAGGGTCATTAATGTTGGAAGGGTTCACAGAGGTCTATTTTGAGATTAGTCTTTGTATACATTGATATTGGGAAAATTAACAGGCCTGTGTTCAAGTTCCAGATTAGAGGGGCATTGATGGAAGAATAGCTAATTGAAGGCTAAATGTGAAATCATACCAGATAAACATTGATGGTAGAAGAGTTATCAGAACTCTAGATTAGGGGTCAGACTAGGGCAATACTGAGAGTTAGAAATTGGTTCAGTGTTGGTGAAAATACTAACAGGGGTCCAGATTTTACTAGGTTGGTGCCAAAGTAATTGCAGTTTTGCATTGTTGAAATGTGCTGTTTGACATTGGAATACATTCTTAAATAAAAGTTAGGGAAAGCCGGGATGGCTCAGTGGGTTAAGCGCTCACTTTGCAGCCCCAGGGACCGAGGATCGAATCCCAGCCCCAGCCCGTGTGGACCCATATGCTGAACTGGGGAGTGTCCCCAGTTCAGTTCTCATTGGGGTGAGACCCCGGCCCAGTTCCTGCCCTGTGCAGCCCCAAGCTCACCTGTGGAATGAAACTATGTGGAAAAACCGATGATGTGCAAATATGGAGACTGTTCTGGGCCCTCCCCCTTCTCTCTGTCTCTGTTTCTGTATCTCTCTCTTTCTGTCAAAAACAATAAATAAATCTTAAAAAATAAATAAATAAATAAATAAATAAATGTGGTTATGTTATACATCATTTTAATGCACATTTCTCACCTTATATTTTTTGGCTACTGACTTATTACTTGCTGTTTATTTTATATTTATTTTAGACTATGGAAATGATGTTAGACAAAAAACAAATTTGAGCAATTTTCTATTTTTTAGATTTGTTTTTATTATTTGACAGAGAGAGAGAGAGAAGGGGGAGGGTCCAGAGCAGTCTCCATAGTTGTGCATCATTAGTTGTGACATAGTTTCATTCCACACAGGTGGATGTGGGGCTGTGTAGGGCGGGAACCGGGCCAAGGGCCTTCCACATAGGAAGCACATCCCAGTTTAGTCTATGGGTCTACACAGGCTGGGCCCAGGATTAGGACTTGATCCTTGGACACCAAGGCTGCAAAGCTAAGCTATCCCAGCATGCCCTCGAGTGATTTTCTTAAACAAGTTCAAAATGTGTCATAAAACAGTGGAGACAACTCACAACATCAACAAGGCATTTTGCCCAGGAACTGCTAACGAACATACAGTGCAGTGGTGGTTCAAGACGTTTTGCAAAGAAGACGAGAGCTTTGATGATGAGGAGCATAGTGGCTGGCCATTGGAAGTTGACAATGACCAATTGAGAGCAATCACTGAAGCTGATCCTCTTACAACTACAGGAGAAGTTGCCGAAGTTCTCAACGTCGACCATTCTATGGTCATTTGGCATTTGAAGCAAATTGTGAAGATGAAAAAGCTCAATAAGTGGGTGCTTTGTGAGCTGACCAAAATTCCAAAAAAAAAGAATTGTCATTTTGAAATGTCATCTTTTCCTATTCTATGCAACAACAGTGAACCATTTCTCGATCAGATTGTAATGTGTGACAAAAAAATGGATTTTATATGACAACTGGCAATGACCAGCTCAGTGGTTGGACCAAGAAGCTCCAAAGCACTTCCCAAAGCCAAACTTGCACCCAATAAAGGTCTTGGTCACTATTTGGTGGTCTGCTCTCAATCTGATCCACTACAGCTTCCTGAATCCTGGTGAAACCATTCCATCTGAGAAGTATACTCAGCAAATGGATAAGATGCACCAAAAACTGCAGTGCCTGCAGCCGGCATTGGTCAACAGCAAGAGCCCAATTCTCCACAACAACACCCAACCACATGTCGCACAACCAACACTTCAAAAGTTGAACAAATTGGGCTACAGTTTTGCCTCATCTCTCACCAACTGACTACTACTTCTTCAAGCATCTCGACAATGTTTTTGCAAAGAAATTGCTTCCACAACCAGCAGAATGCAGAAAACACTTTCCAATAGTTTGTTGAATCCTGAAACAATTTTCACACTACAGAAATAAAAACTATTTGTCGTTGGCAAAAATGTGTTGATTGTAATGGTTCCCATTTTGATTAATAAAGATGTGCTTGAGCCTAGTTATAATGATTTAAAGTTTATGTCCAAAATCGCAATTACTTTTTTTTTATTATTGTTTTTGACAGAGAGAGGGAGAGAGAGAGAGGGATACAGAGACAGAGACAGAGACAGAGAGAGAACTGAACTGGGGGCACTCCCCAGTTTAGCACATGGGTCCACATGGGCCGGGATTCAATCCTGGGTCCCCGGCGCTGCAAAGTGAGTGCTTAACCCACTGAGCCATCCCGGCTTCCCCTGCAATTACTTTTGCACTGACCTAATAAATTTTGACAAGAGAGCGATTAGTGATGGATTAGATAACATATGACCAAATTCAAGAGCCAAGCAGATGAGCAGTGGTGATGGAAGAGTTAACAGAATACAGCCATTTGAGCTCTCTTGTCTAGAACAAGTCTGGGTTATAGATAGATGGTGTAGTTGGCCAATAGCTGTGTATGAGAGCTGGGATCTGGTTTCTGGTGGCCAATGGGATGAAGCAGCAGCCTGTTACCAGGGAGAAGGCCCTGTTGCTATGTGCACAGTAGGAAACTCAGGGCCTAGCCTGAGTTGCTACAGACAATTAGCCAATGACTGCAGAAGTTGGCTTAAGCCTCTTCAGCCTATGGTAAAGTGTTACTAGGTAGTAACCCCCAATGTCATGTGCATGAAGCAGCCGCAGCAGCTCCTGAGATGATGTAGACAGAAGGCGCATTTTTTTAGCAAAAGGCTGAGTGTAAGGATTGGGCTCTGGCCTCACCAGTCATTTGAGGCAGCCAGGTCTGTAAATCAGCAGAGGTCTCCAAATCAGCAGAGGTCTCCATTGTCCAGTGCAGGGAGGGGGCAGGGTTTACATAGGCTGAAGGGTTACAGACAGATGACACAGCCCTATGAGGGAAGTGGAAGTGGATGGGGTGATGAAGCTGGCCAATGGCTCTGTGTGGGAGACAGGTTTAGTCTCCATGGTCACTAAAATGTGAACATTCTGTTGCTATGCAACAGTAACTGCTGCTCCAAATTTTATCAGTAAGAACGAAACCTCCCACTCTTGCCTGGAGAATCAAAATCACTTTTACGCAGAACAGTAGCCTCACTTTCCAACTCAGGTTCAAGAGGCGGAAACAGCCCCTCATGAAATGTAATAGTATACTTTATTTAAACTTCATAATCAAAACATCATTTCAACATATCAATTTTTAAAAATAATTAATGCAATATTTGGCATTCTTTTTTTTTTAAGATTTATTTTCATTGTTTTTGACAGAGAGAGAGATACAGAGACAGAGAGAAGGGGGAGGGCCCAGAACAGTCTCCATAGATGCACATCATTGGTTTTCCACATAGTTTCATTCCATGGGTGGGCGCAGGGCTGCACAGGGCAGGAACTGAGTCAGGGTCTCACCCCGGTGAGAAACAAACTGGGGGAGCTCCCCAGTTCAGCATATGGGTCCGCACAGGCCGGAGCCGGGATTCGATCCTCAGTCCCCGGGGCTGCAAAGTGAGCACTTAACCCACTGAGCCATCCTGGCTTCCCCTGGTATTTGGCATTCTTTTGGCTGTAATAAGTATAAAATCAGATGTGTGTTGTACACTTAGATCTCAATTGGAGTGCTAAATTTTCATTAAAAAAATTGATTTGTATTTAGATTTCATAAAATTTACAGTTAAAACAGATTAATACCACAAGTTGTCCCAAACATACTTCAAAAGTTTTCCAATAGCTGAATTGAAGATCTACTTTAAATATGTAATTAGTTAAAAACAAATAAAATTTAAATTCAATTCTCAGTCTCAGCCTCATTTCAAGTGCTCAGTAAGCACTTGTGGCTCTTGTCTGTCTTATCCCATGGCACAGTACTGCACAACATGCCATGATGCATGGAGTGGAGAGAGGCATGGTTTTGAGTGGTAAACCAGAGGAGAATGGATGGTAGAAGAGTTCATAGAGGCCAAGGTTGAAGATGGATCAAAGACAGGCACTGGTGGTGTGGTGGTAAGTTGTTGACAGAAGCCCACATGCAAGGCCAGACCAGAGCAGCCCTGACTGGAAGAATTACCAGAGGCTTGGGTTTGAGGTCAGAACTGAGAGGCATTGATAGTGTAGGGTTAGAAAAGTTTTCCAGGGGAAGCCAGGATGGCTCAGTGGGTTAAGCGCTCACTTTTCAGCATGGGGACCAAGGATCGAATCCCGGCCCCAGCCCGTGTGGATCCATGTGCTGAACTGGGAGCTCCCCCAGTTCAGTTCTCTCTCTATCTCTGTATCTCTCTCTCTGTCAAAAACAATAAAAAAAAAGTTTTCCTTCCACTCTTCTACACTCTTTGGCTGATCTAAGAAATTGACATAAAGGATGCCAGGATGGGGTCCCGGTTCTGGTCCCAGCCACAGCCTGGTGCAGACCCATATGGTGAACTGTGGTGTGCTTCCCATGGGGGAGGGGGTGCAGTTCGGTTCCTGCCGGGAGCGAGCTTCCATGTAGGAGGCCCCCTCGGCCCAGTTCCCACCCTAAGCACCCCCACCCCTCGCTCACCTATGTGGAATGAAATCATGGAGAAAAACTAATGACGTACAACTATGGAGACTGCTCTGGGCCCTTCTCTTTCTCTCTGTCTCTGTCTGTCTCTGTCAAAAACAATAAAATAAATCTTTAAAATTTTTTCTTTAAAAAAATAAATTGACATAAGACAGATAAACCGAAAGGGCTAATTAGGACCCTTTTTGATAGCAAAAACAAAACAAAATGGTCTAGGGTCATGGAGTCTAAACCACAAGCAACATAATTAGGTAGAAAAGACAGGCATTTCCATTGTCCCAGAGTTTTGCAAGAATTCTTTATACTTGAAGTAGGGCAAAGAAAGACATAAGCCCTTCTGAAAGGCTTTACATTAGGTATAGACAAAGGGGATGGGAGAAGGTGAAGCAGGGCTCATTCTGGGATGGGCAGCAGGGTCCTCAGCAGGATCCTTAAAGCTCACGTGTAAACAAAAAGCCGAGGCTCCTGGGGTTCCATGGCGCCTGGCTATTCTCTCTTTTTAGATAATCTCAGAAATAGCCACCTGGAAGTTAGTTGCACTAAGTGTGAGCACTCTTTAGTTATGCATGGCAGCTGTTAACTGATTAACCCCTTTATTGTCTCTTCCAACCTCTGGCCTGCAGTAATTTTGTTTAGGACATTTAAGAATTTTATCTTTGTTATGTGAAAACAGTATCTCTTTAGAAAGGCCCCAAACCATCACTTTAAATGCAGTTTTTCAGTTGAAAACAAAAGAAGATGCTGCGGGTAGGAGTCAGTTATCTGAGATTACCAGCACAGTAAACAAGGGTAAGTTGTTATGCAGATTTAAGTCCCAGCCTTCTCCATTGATAATAGTTTCTAAAGATTGAGTCATGCCCCCCTTCCAGGTAGAGCTTGAAAAACACCCTTACAAATGGATATTTCCTAACAAATGTAAATGTTTTTCCCAAAGAGGTAACTTTTACTTAATTTTCAAAGCATCTCTCTGGACTGCTGTTTTTTAAAAAAATAACCTACCTAACTAAAATAATTCAAATATGCCAAAAAGCCATATTTGGGGTGACAAATTCTGCTCCCCTAGAACAGTTTTAAAATAGAGGTTTCCAGTCCAGACAACATTGCATAGACCCATTTCTCTTTGTTCCTTCCTGCACAACTATCAACCTTGGAAATATAACAAGAGACAAACAAAGGAAAACCATGAAAGGTGATAAAAACAAGATGAACTCATTTAGGATCCCAGGACTGCAGGAACAGCACAACTGCAGGGCATACTATGTCACCCCCAACATTAGAAGGTAACACAGGCCCAGCATTTCCTGATGCCCAACTTAGCAACAAAAGATAACTCAAGTAGACTCCTTCCTTCCCTGAATCAAATGAAGTCCCTGTGACAATATGAGGTAAACCTCCAACAAGGGAAAGTATTGGGAGCTCACTTAAAATAAGTGGCCATGAGAAGTGCTCTCTTTCTTCACTGGGCCTGAGACTCTGCCCCCATCAGCACCCCAGGGGCCATAGCAAGAGGCCAGGCCACAAGCATTCTAGCCTAGGATGCTGCTTTGACTTTGCAGGTCTAAGGTTTCCCTTCCCTGCACGGAGACACCTGAGCAGCCAAAAGGCACTAAACGGGCGTCCATCACATCCCACTACCACCGAGCAACATCCGAGGCCTGCCTTACAGAAATCCTTACCAAACCCTCAGGCAACACCAACAAAGACAAGTGCCCCAGAGGTACCACATAGACTAAGCAGATGAAAATAATACCATAATGCCTCTGGAAATTAAACTGCTATTGGAACCCTTGCACAAACACTAGGCCAAAACAATTCGTGCTAAACCAAAACAAGGGGACTGGCTGCTGAAATAAAAGATTTCCATAGGGCCCAGAGTCTCCTAAGTTCGTAGACAGATGCCCAGGATACAATAGAAAATTAGCCATGATTCCAAGAACCAAGGAAAACACAGCTTGAATGAGAAAAAATAATCGACAGCAACACTGAGATGATTCAAGCGTTCAAATGATCTGACCAAGATTTTAAAGCAGCCACATCATAAAAATATTCCATCAATTACAAATTCTACAAATTATCTTAGAACACATGAAAAATGAGAAAAATCTCAGTCATGCAATAGTTATTTAAAAAAAAAAGGAAATTCAAAGAACTGAAAAATACAATAAAAGGTAAAAAACCTCACTGTGTGGACTCAACAGTAGAGTGGAGATGACCACAGATACAACGAGTAAAGTTAAAGACAGATCAGTAGAATTAACCCAATTTGAACAACAGAAAATTGACTGAAAATACGGAGCAGAGCTTTATAGAGCTGTGAGACAATAACAAAATACCCAGCACTCATGTCATGGAAGTCTAGAAGGCTAGGAGAAAGACAGTGAGGCCAAAATAATATTTTAATTGGTGAGAAAACTCTGAGATGTCTCAAATTAAATTGCAGCAGGCCAGAGGGTGAAAGGAAGAGACAATAAAGGGTTAATCAGTTAACAACTGCAGTGCAAAACTAAAGGCGGTTCACATTCCCGGGATATTTCCGAGATTATCTAAAAAGAGAGAATAGCAAACCCCAGGAGCCTCCCTTTCTTGTTTACATATGAGCTTTTGGGATTCTGCTGAGGACCCTGCTGCCCATCCCAGAATGAGCCCTGCTTCACCTTCTCCCATCCCCTTTGTCTACGACTAACGTAAAGCCTTTCAGAACGGCTTACTTCTTTCTTTGCCCTACTTCATGTATAAAGAATGCTTGCAAAACTCTGGGACAATGGAAATGCCTGTCTTTTCTACCTAGTCATGCTGCTTGTGGTTTAGACTCCATGCCCCCAAACTGATCTTTTTTTGCTAACAATGAGCTGTGAAAGTTAAAATTTTAGTTTAACAGAATAAATAATATAATGTCCCAAGTTTGCCAAAAGACACAAACCTATAGATCCAAGTTGCTGAGGGAATTTCAACAGGATAAACCCAAAGAAATTCAGGTCAAGATACATCAAAATTAAACTTTGCAAAACTAAAGACAATAAACATAACTTGAAAGCAGCCAAGAGAAACAAAGCATCAGCTTTAGCAGAATGCCAATTTAAAACTGGGGAGATGTTATTAAAGGGAACAAACTTGCAACTAGTAGATAAACAAATTCTTGCACAGCAGGGTGAATATAGCTAATGATACTGTATCATATGCTTAAATGTTGCTGTGAGAGAGGAAGAAACTTTTCCTCTACCCTTAAGGTCCTAGCTGGTCTAATAATCAAATTGACATGAAACATATTAGCAAGAGAAAATAACAAATTTTTTAAAATTGTTTTTGAGGGGAAGCCGGGATGGCTCAGTGAGTTAAGCGCTCACTTTGCAGTGCCGGGGACTGAGGATCAAATCCTGGCCCCAGCTGCGCGGACCCATATGCTGAATTGGGGAGCTCCCCCAGTTCAGTTCTCTCTGTGTCTCTGTATTTCTCTCTCTCTGTCAAAAATAAATTTTAAAAAATGTTAAAAAAAATTGTTTTTTACAGAGAGAGAGGGAGAGGGCCCAGAGCAGTCTCCGCAGTTGTACATCATTAGTTGTGACATAGTTTCATTCTACATTGGTGGATGTGGAGCCATGCGGGGTAGGAATCAAATGCTGGGGAAACAAGAACCTTCGCCTAGTTGCACTGCAATTCAGCATGTAGGTTTGCATGGGCCAGAGCTGGGATTCGATACCCAGACCTCGCAGTTGCAAGGCAAATGTTCAACCTGCTGAGCTATCCCAGCATCCCCTGTACACCTTAAAATTATACAATATTATATGTGAATCATATCCCAATTTTTTAAATGAAAAAAAAAAAAACAGACTAAAAAAAAGATAGCAGATTTCTCATCTGGAGGCCAGAAGGAAGTGGCATAATACTTTTCAAAGTGCTGAGAGAAATGACTTTTGAACTGCACATTCTAAGTCTGGTGAACGACCGTTCAGGTACGAAGTGGGGGAGCTTCTGAGTTAGTGAACACATGGAGATTTGGAGAGAATGGCATACACCTGGAAAGGGCAGGAGAGCCCCACACCCCTCCCTCCATACCTTGCCCTACGCGTCTCTTCCATCTGGCTGTTCCTGAGTTACAGTCTTTTATGATAACCAGGTGACCTAGTAAGTAAACTGTTTCTCTGAGTTCTGTGAGCTGCTCTAGCCAAGTAATCTAACCCAAGGAGGGGGTTGCGCGAACCTCTGGTTAACAACCCATAGGTAGGTCAGAAGTACAGGTTTTTTTTTTTTTTTTTTTTTTTTTTTTTTTTTTTTTTTTTTTTTTTTTTTTTTTTTTTTTTTTTTTTTTT
>PVKE010052694.1:0-10257 GCA_004027555.1 Craseonycteris thonglongyai
AACCTATGAAGGACAAGAGACAGGAGACACAAAGAAATGGAGGCAAGACAGGATTCTGATCAAGCCTCAAAACTTTATTTCGGCTACAGCGGCATATATACTGTAGGGACAAAGGAGGGCAGGGCTATCTGTTTGGCGGGGTATATGTCAAAAGGTGATTGGTTGGGATAAGTGGCAGTTTAGGATTGGCGGAGGATTGTCGGGCTCTAGCCAGTAGTTTAAGCGAGGGAGGAGCAGGAGTCATAGGGGAAAGGTCACTGAGCAGAAAGTTTTTAGCTCCAGGCCAAACCGCAGGGGATGTATGTGACTTCTGAACTGGTGCTCTTTTGGGGAAGTCAAAGTTCTTAGAAATGGAGTTTTCTTTGTTAACCTGGATGGTCCCTAACAATGGAGTATTTTTAAGATTTATTTTTATTGTTTCTGACAGAGTCACAGAGAGATAGAAAGAAGGAGGAGGGCCCAGAGCAGTTTACATAGTTGTACATCATTAGTTTTCAAAATAGTTTCGTTCCACACAAGTGGGCGGGGTTATGCAGGTTGAGAACTGGGCTGGGGGCCTCATGCATGGGAGTCATGTCCCCTCGAGCCAGGGGGCCAAACTGGGGGCCTCCCACATGGGAAGCTCACCCTGGTGAAAACTGAACTAGGGCCTCCAATATGGGAAGTACACCCTAGTTCAGCATATGGGTCTGCATGGGCCGGGGCCAGGATTTGATCCTCGGTCCCCACAGCTGTAAAGTGAGCACTTAACCTACTGAGCCATCCAGCTTCCCTAGACTTTAATCTTATGGAAAAACAAAAGATAGAAAGGAGGAAAAACGATAATGAAGAATGTGCAGTAGCTAAATGAGAAAATATACCAAAAAAGAAGATATTTGAAAAAACCCCACAATATTCATCAGAAGCGTGATAAAGAGAAGCTTTGCAGTGATACCTGAGGCATGAATCTAGAGTCGAGCAAGTAAATGGAGATCTGCAGGAGGGAGGTGTCAGGAGACATGAAATTGGTGAATTTTCTGATGTCTGTTATTCTGGAAAATATCAAGAGGGTTTAACCATCTAGCTTTGGGAGTGTTTGGGAAGATTAGCAATATGTACATAGAAAGCCAAGGAAGTAAAAAAAAAAAAAAAGCAAAAATGCAAACAAACAAACAAAAACCAAAAGAAGACAATTATTAATTTTACAAAAAGCAGAGTGCATCATTAAAAAAAAAGAATCAGAACATTATTTAGCTCAACAGTGGACAAGATTATACAATTATAGCAATGTGAACACTGAACATGGATTAGTGAGAAGTTGTGACATAAATATAATGGAAACAAGGGGCATGATAGAAGAGAGCTAAATACAAGTACTGATTTGTCATCATAAAAATCAGTGGATAAGGTCCAAAACAGATAAATGAAAAAAAGTTCCACAAGAGTATGGTATTTAGAAATACAGTAAACCAGGAAAAAGAATGAATTGAAAATGGTTGTCACAGAGACAAAGTACTTGAAGGTGATGGCAAGAATAACTTTTTATTTTTTGAATCATATAACTAACTTACTTATGCCATTTACTTTTTAAAAAAAGTAAACTCTATTTTCAGAACAGTTTAGATTTACTGAAAACTTGAGAAGATAATCATAGCGTTCCCACACAGTCCACACCCAGTTTCCCCTGCTATTAACATCTGACTGTAGTACATACAGTACATTGTTTTTAATTAATGAACAAAATTTGTACATTATTATTAACCAAAGTCCATAGTTCATTTAGATTTTTTAGTTTTTACATAATGTCCTTTTTCTCTTCTAGAATCCATTCAGGACACCATATTATACTTAGTTATTACATCTTCTTAGGTTCTTGTGCCTGGAACAATTGCTCACACTTTTAAATAACCTCAACAGTTGTGAGAAATACTGGTTAGGTATTTTGCAGGATGCTTCTCTATTAGAATTTGTCTGATGTTTTTCTAATGATTATTTTGCAGTTATAGGCTTTGGGAGAGACCTCAGAGGTAAACTGCCCTTTTCATCACATATCATATCACATTATATCATATCATATCAGTCATCACTATTTATCACTGTTGATGTTGAACTTGATCATTTGATTGAGGTAGATTGTCATGTTTCTCCACTGTGAAGTTACTCTCCCCCTCTCCTTTCCAACTGAACTTTCTAATGACTTCTTTTTAAAGATTTCTTTTATTGTTTTGACAGAGAAAGAGAGAGAAGGAGAGAGAGACAGACAGAGAGAGAAGGGGAGGGCCCAGAGTAGTCTCCATAGTTGTACATCATTAATTTTCCACATAGTTTCATTCCACACAGGTGGGTGTGGGGCTCTGCAGGGTGGGAACAGGGGCTGGGGTCTCCCACATGGGAAGAACACCCTGGCAGGAACCAAAGTGGGGGCCTCCCACATGAAAAGCACACTCCAGTTCAGTATATGGTTCTGCACGGGCCAGAGCTGGGACTCAACCCTCAGACCCCAGAGCTGCAAGACAAGTACTCATCCCATGGAGCCATCCCAGCATCTCCTCTAGTGACTTTTAAAACTATGTACATTTATTACGTTTATTTAATTTAAAGCTAATGAAAATATATACCAGGGCTGCAAAATAAAGTATACCCATTTTAAGAGATGTTATCTATGTATTACTTTTCAATGTAGCAATGTGTAGTGTGATGTTCACTCAAAAATAACATTAATTAAATGAATGCTAGCATCACCATGCAACATGCAGGACAGTCAAAGAAAATGGTGGAAGCACAGTTGACATTGGAGGAGCACAAGATCATTTTGAAGCTGTATTTTAAATTCGAGAATGTTGTGAATGTACAATGACAATGGAGGCATGAACCTCCCACATACCTAACAATTGCACACATTTGTGATAAGTTTGAGATGCATGGTAAATTGTAATGCCATGTGCAGCAATATAAGTGGACACTTTTGTCAATGTTGCTCAAGCATAGTTCATCATAATCAGAAGTGTTGGATACTGATGGTAACACTTTGAGCACCTCTTGTAATTGCAAAAGTTAAATGTGACTTGTGTTCATCTTTTGTTATCAGTGGATTATTCCAATTTTAATACAGTTCTTTTCTTTCTTAAAATATGTATACATTTTTTGCCACCCTCTGTAGATGTTTTTCAGATGTCTTCTTTCTGAATTATGTGGTGCATTCATAGAAATGTGGGCAGTGGCACGTCAAAGTGCAAGACAAGTAGCCAATGAAGAGCCATAGTGAGCATGTAGAAGCCTTCACACAAGGAGGTGCAGAGCAGCCTGTTGTTTGCCAGTACAACCAAGAGCAAAACCATCATTAGGTTCAGGAATAGCTACAGATTGGAGGTACATGGATGGGTTAGAAATAGATGGGTATTGTCTCAGGGCCCAGACAACCACAATGCACTAAAGTGGATCAAACAGGTTCCCAGGCAAATGATTTGAGTATTAGAAAGTCCTGGATCCAACTAGCATTAATAATGGATCAACAACTTAGGTTAGGCATATGAATAACAGGAACAGAGCACCCTTGAGAAAAATAAGCAAACAAAACAAAATTTGGCATTCTAAAGACATTTTGACTCAGTTCAGGGACAATTTCTGAAAATAGGAACCAGCCTCCTTTATTATCTACCTTGAAGCTTTCAGCTTAAGGCTAGGTTGGATATCTTGACTGGGGAATGAGGAAACAGCATTTCTGGTGTAATATAAGTCGTGTCTTGGTGATATATGTCATAAAGTTTCAATAAAATAGCACAGTTAACATTTTATGTGTTTGATAAATTGAAGCAGGTATTTCTTCCATCTCAAGAAGTATATGTCACTATTTTGAGCCGGAAGAAATAAAAAAAAAAATTTTTTTTTCTTCTGGGCTATTTTTCTAGAACTTATATCCTCTACAACAGTGATTAAAACTGTTTTCCTTCATGGTTTTATAAAGGACAGTGGAGCATGGCAAAATTTGTCTAATCTACATTGCTTTTCTGGGCATAAATGTTATTCCTACACAGAAGTAGAGGAGCAATCTCCATTGTGACCTCCCCTCCCTCACCCCACAGTTCATTCATCCATGGAAGTGACTAGCTAGAAACAGGTTCTCCAACCAGTTGTCCATCTTCACAGGGGGGAAAAAGACTGGTTGTTGATTTAATTAACTAATTAAGTAAAGTATTAATTGCACCTCTAATATGTCTTAAAACTCCACAAGGGGCCAAGAGTGCAAGGTAAACAGGACACAAAGACTGCCCTCAAGAAGTTCACATTCCAGGGTGGAATCAAGGCAAGAACACATGTCTGTCCCCTAGTGTGATTAGCGCTCTGATTATTATGAACTCACTCTGAGTATTTAACCCAATCTTGGGGATAGAAAGGCTTGTTGGAGTAAATATTTTGTTCAAAAGTGTTACTGCAATCAGGGAAAGGGGGCTGTTGCAATAGGGAGAATACTCAGACCATAAGATCTGCAAATCTCTGACAGGTCATGAAAAAAGGAATTTTCTCTTTATAGGAAGGGAGAAAAAGCCTAGAAGTAGCAAGTTAGTGGGGAGTGGGATGAGCAGGTGGTGTGATCAGATGGTTAATGAAGGCAGGTCTTTCCTTGAGGTCAGATAATTATCTGGAGAGCTGTTAAGGAGGAAATGTTCTACTCCAAAGCCCAAAGGTGGAGCAAAGTTCAGGTGCCTGGGGAATAGAGATAAGCCTGACTAAAGTTTGGTCAAGTCAAGCATTTTGTTCAGATTGGTCAGTAGGGACAAACTGTTCAGCTAATCATTTATGAGGCAAAGATGGGAATGCAAGGATTTGTGTCTGGCCTTGTTGTAGGTAAACAAGGAGGGCATCCATGAGTCTATCTAAGAAGAGGAAGACTGGTTCTTGGCAGTCTTTTCCTGGAGCACAGGAACCAGGTAAAGTCCATCATTATCAATATCTAAACTGATACTATTAAGCAAATTAAGGGGGCATTTAAGATATGGGTTGCAGGCATTCACCATGAGGCAGGTTAAACATGGTATATATTAAAGCAAGATGAAAAATTAGTTTAGTTGTTCTTAGAATTAGGAGATTGTTAGAAGGCTACTGCACATTCAGAAAGAAATGTGAACTTGACTTAAAGAGTGATTGTCAAAAGTTTTCCTGTAGGATGGTGTAAAGGAAAATGTAGGCAATGTAAGCTATAAAACTGATGGAAGAGATTTGCTGAGGAAGACAGTGTACGTCAGTTGAGGAAGCCATCAAAGAAGAAATCAGAGTATGAGGGTGGACACTCAGATTGAGCTGAAATAAAATAAATGACCTTTATATCCAGAAGGCCAAGAGGCATAACTACACGGAACAGTTCTATTTTCTGGTCAATGAATTTTTTTGGATATGATACCGAAAGCACAGGTAACAAAATAAAAAATAGATAAATTGTTAAAAGCGTCCTCACAGCAAAAGAAACAATTAACAGAATAAAAAAGGCAACCTACAGAATGAGAGAAAATGTTTGCACACCAAACAACAGGGAGTGGGAGAAATAAAGAGACATTAGTTAAAGAAGACAAAGTTTCAGTTATGCAGGATGAATAAGTTCTGGCGATCTAATGAACAGCATGGTGACTATAGTTAATAATACTATATTA
The DNA here is from genome assembly GCA_004027555.1 of Craseonycteris thonglongyai. Taxonomy (NCBI): domain Eukaryota; kingdom Metazoa; phylum Chordata; class Mammalia; order Chiroptera; family Craseonycteridae; genus Craseonycteris; species Craseonycteris thonglongyai. The sequence continues at coordinate 5,625 of PVKE010052694.1, forward strand.
TATATTTGAAATTTCCAGAGATCTTAAATGTTCTCCCCACAAACACTTAAAAATATTACTATGCAAAGTGATAGATATGGTAATTAGCTTGATTGTGGTAATCATTTCACAATGTACACATATATCAAAATATGTTGTACACTGTAAATATATACTTTTTATTTGTCAATTATACCTCAATAAAGATAAAAAGTAAATTAATTTTTTACAAAAGACCTATTTTAAACCAATTAGATGACTATGAACCCACTGTAGTGTCATATTTCACCACCATGGTCACATTCACAATTTTCATAGTTTGGATTTAAGCAATGAATTCATGTGAATTCATGAAGACTTAACTAATACTAATACTAATACTAGTACAATACTAATCCAGAGCCTCAAGAATATCACATATGTTAGAGATCAATTGTCTCAAAAGAATATAATTTCCATTCCCAACCCCATCCATCATGTTCAGAGAAATTTCCCTAAATATTGTACCCAAGAAATGAGATTCTTCACCAAAGTACCACAAAATTGAGACCATGTTTCTTCCAAACAATAAATAAAATGGATTAGTTGCCAGTATCTGCTTAACATAGTTAATGTCAACAAATATTTATATTAAGCCAGTAGAGTTTTTGGGTTCACATATTTATTTGTTTTCCTATTTGTTTTGATGAAGGTAACTGAGAAACTATACCTCTCTTATTGGGTAGACTTTGCCAATGCTATAGTCTCTAATATTCATTTTTCTTAATAGACTTTCTTTCTTCTATTCATCCAGCCAGAATTACTGAGTGACTGATGTGCCAGGAACTGTGCTGGTTCCAGGCTCTATACTAAAGGATTTCACAGTAATGAAAAAGATAAGCATTCACATAGTTAAAGTATATTGTATATGGATACTGTGCTAATTTATATACTACGAAGCGAGCTCTTTTATTCTCTAAAATTTCATTCCACCCTGGCCTGTTGTTGCATGGCTGGGAAGTTAAGCATATTCTTTACATTTTAAAATACAAAAACAAACAAAAAAACAACAATAACAAAAAAAATACCAAAGAAGATAAAAATGATAACTTTTTAAAAAAACTTTATTTTATTGTTTTTGACAGAGAGAGACAGAGACAGGAAGAGACAGAGAGAAGGGGGAGGGCCCAGACCAGTCTCCATAAGTTGTACATCATCAGTTTTTGATATGGTTTCATTCCATACAGGTGGCTGTGGGCTACGCAGGGCAGGAATTGGGCCGGGGGGCCTCTTGCATTGGAGTCATGCCCCCTTGAGCCAGGAGCCAAACCAGGGGGCAAGAACTGAACTGGAGTCCTCCCACATGGGAAGCACTCCCCAGTTCAGCATATGGGTCTGCATGGGCCAGAGCTGGGATTCTATTATCTGTTCCCCGGGGCTGCAAAGAGAGTGCTTAACCTGCTGAGCTGTCCTTGCTTCCCAAAAGAGATAACTTATGTGCCTGCAAAGGCTAAAATATTTATTATCTAGCTCTTACATTAAAAAAAAAAAAGTTTTCTGACCTGTGCTCTAGGCTAGTGATTCTTAAATAAGGCTGTTCCTGAAAATCACTTCTAAACATAGTTATTTTAAATACACATGCTGGGTGGGATGCTGGCATTGTTATTTTTACCACAGTTGGGTGATTTTCATATGTACGATGGTTGAGAAGCTTTGCTCTATACATTTTTCTTAAGACATTTCCCAGAACACTTCCTTGGGCTTATAGACACTCTTAGCAAAGATTTTCTTTATTTACACAGGTTACCCTATATATATCATTTAATAGATCATTTAACTTATTCCACGTGTCTTGGTAGGATAGCCCTCTACCTCTTATATAGCAACATTTTAAACAAAAATAGCTCTTTGAAAGGCAGAAAACACATGCACATCTATTATATAATTTGATCATGTAATAATATAGCCCAGAATTACTACTTGATAGATAAAGAAACAAAGGTTTAGAGAAGTTAGGTACTCAAGGTCATACAGGGCTTTTGAGTCCCATTTCATTGTTCTTTTTCAATATTGTCTCCTACTTACTTTTTTTGATTCTCCATTGAAATAGACTATGCAGTCTATTCTTACTACCCACTAGCAAAATTTCATTACATTCCATAAATCTGTTAGCTAAAGAATGTAATTCCTGTTTAACTTGAGAGCCTGTATGTCTTAAGGCAGACTTGTGTTACAATAATTCCTCTAATTTGCAAGTACTTTTTCACATATATTATGTACTTGAAATAAACTAGAAGCTAACTCCTTCTTGGGTGTAAATGGAGAAGGAAGTATCTCTCTAGAGCATTATTCAACATAAAGCTCGTGAAATAATTTGTAGAGGCACAAGGTTCATCCTGCCTAAGCAAATTAAACAATTTTGTTAACCCTAATGTCTTTTGTTAGAAGTAAAATTTATGATACTACATAGAACCCAGAAACCTTTGTTTGCTCTCAGCTAGGATATTGATATTCTTCTACTTAATCAAAAGTATTTCAATTAAATATAACTACCACATTCTTTTCAATATGCAAAACCAAAATAATAAAGATTTATTTTCAAATATTTTGCATGTACTCTTACTTTATTCTTTCCACAAGTCTTTATTTTTGACCAATCATTATACTCAGAAAACTCAATCAAATTCCTTATCACATTGTGTCTTTGGCAGTTTCACTAAGAAATACACTTAGATATTATTAATGTTAAAAATTAAAAAGTACCACACTTTGACTCTATATTAACATAGCTTGGGAGAATATTTAGTATCACTGCACAGAAACTATCATGATATCCATGTTGCTGCCCAAGGTGGGGGGAGGCAGTTTTAGCTAAAAATAAATGTGGAAGTTCCTGCCAAAGGAGACAGTGGAAAACAATTCTGGGACATCATGCTATACAGAACAGAAGGGCAACAGGCCAGAGGATTCTGTGTACAGTTGTTAAGAGAGAGGCTTCATTTTTTTACAGCAATTTTATATTTACAGAAATATTATGTAGAAAGTATGCTCCTCCCTTCCCCCTACTGTTTTCCCTGTTTTAAACATCTTGCATTGGTGTGGTATATTTGCTACATTTGTTGAACCAATATTGATACATGACTGAGTTTAGTTTTTAGAGAGGATAAGTTAGTTATATAAGTCAAAAGAGACACTTTTGGGGCCGAATGAAGGATTAATAATAGGCATTTTGAAGAGAAATCTTATTTTCTTCAACTAATCATTCATTTCTGGCACCAAAATACCAAAAACTCTTTTATATGGTGCTTATGCCCCTAAAAGTTGGTGATTTCCAAATTTGGGTTAAAGAACCCAATTTTTAGACTTGTAATGTCCCATAAATAAATATTTAAGGGAAGCAAATGGCAGACTTAGGCTCTATTTTTTGATGCCTAAGAATGAAAATTACTCTCTTCATTTCATTTATAAAATGGCCACTGTTCCTCTAAAGCTAACTTTTAATTTAGTTATCAATGGTGAAGCCATTTTTTCTTTTATGAATTAAGTATAAAGTTATTGACCAAAAAACTAGATTCTTGGTGATAAATGTAGGAAAGACCTGCAGTGTGCTATGACTCGGTTTAACAACTAAACACTAACAATTGCAATAATAACTCTCATTAGAGGACTTTATTTCTTTTGAAATACATGAGAGCTTTGGAAAAACAGTAGTGGGGGGAGTATACTGAGAGCTCTGGATATTTGAGTTAATTATTTTACTTAAAAATACTTACAGTTCAGGGACATTAAAATTTTTTAATTGGTATTTCAGAATAACAATAATAATTTATGTTAAATGTAGTTTATTTTTTCACTTGTGAGTTATGTATAAAGGGTATTCCAAAATTCATGCAAGATTCACAATTTTTGTACAAAATTACTTCTTGCATGAATTTTGGGACACCCTTTTATATCAAAGCCTTAGTATGAATGTAAGAACTTAAAGTTGAAAGACCTGTTCTAGATTTGTACTGAATAAAATTTTAAGTCCTTTACCACATATGTGAACATTCTTGTACCCACAGTGCAAGAATGGGAAAAGTAGCTTCTTGTGCAAGGTGCAGGAACAGGATCACTGAAAGTCTTATGGGTCAGAAATAGAATTTTAAAACCACTTCACTGTTTCACAAGAACCATATAAAGAATATAGTCACAGGGTTGTACACCTGGAAACTATGTAATTGTTACCAATCAATGTCACCCCAATAAATTTAACAATAAAAAAATTTTTTTAATTAAATTTAATTAAAAAAAAAAAGAATATAGTCAGTACGGTTTGCTTTGAGGCTAGGGAGCAAGTTAACTGGATGGCAACCGCCTTGAAAATCCATGCAGAAGTGTTCTTAGCCATTCTCTAATGCATTCTAAGGTTGGGGCATGGCATCCTCACCTGCTGATTCTCAGTTCTGCTGAAAATACAACCAAAGAACTTTGTTGACCCTGAAACTTGTTTCTTCATGGGATAAGGGCTGAGGTTTAAGTGTGAGGTTAAAGAAGCTCTAAGTCTAGATACATCAATAAATTATGACCTGGGCCTCACAAGTCAACCTTTTTGCACACTATAACAGGATGTCTGGTTTCTTAAGCCAGCTACAAATTCAGGCAGCCTTAGTTTATGGAAACTGTGATACCTCAC
>PVKE010052695.1:0-10257 GCA_004027555.1 Craseonycteris thonglongyai
GGACCCACGTGCTGAACTGGGGAGTTCCCACAGTTCGGTTCTCTAACTGTCTCTGTCTCTGTCTCTCTCTCTATCTGTCAAAAAGTAAAATAGAAATAACTATGCACTGAAGACAAAAAGATAATTTCTCTCTATAAATGTGAAAAGATAAAAAAAAAAAAATGTTTTGCCTGTGGGACATCTAGGTAGAGATCAAGACAATGTGTTTTCTACTCAGAAACTTTTCCTCTCCCTTTATCAATTAATTCTGTGAGAATTAGGAGTGTCTTATTTGTAGTGTTGTGGGGAGGGGGGAAACATTCACTTGGGAAATTATTTGAGAAAAGCATATTTAGCAAAAATCCCATGAGTCAAATTGTGTTTTCTCAGTTATGCCAAGGGTTTCAGTACAGCCTGACATTTTCCACTCCCTGGAATAACCAAATAATAACATTCATGATGGACAAGGAAGAATTTACACTGATTTCAAAAGCACAAAACTGGCAGCCAGGGGAATAGAACTGAACAAGACATTTAAAAGCTATGTCTTTTCCAACCTTTTCCTTCCCTTCTCTAGTTTCTTCCTTCTTAATCACACATTTCCAAAACATTTCAGTTCTCACATTACAGAGTAACTTACAAGGCTTAGAGTGTGATATAAAAACACTTCAAGGTCATAAGATATGTCCAGTTGATTATGCCACTTGAAAGAAGAGGTTTGAGAAAATGAAATATTAAAATGTCTCTCTTGAAACTCTCCTGAAATCCTGTGGCTGCCACTGCACAAAATGTTCCCTTTTAGTACAGGAAACTGGAGCTCTGGGGAACCCTATGGACGCTCAGTTCATTTAAGCATTTAGCCCAGAGGCATTTTAAGATGGTTCCTGAGGGATTCTCCTCTTCAGTTCCTTCTCACTGTTATTTTTTTGACATAGTTTCAGCAGATATATATGCTAGAGTACTTAATCAGGCTCTGATCAGGCCCAGAAATCTGTATTAGAACCTAAAGGATGGGTTGACCACCTCCTTCTATAGGTGTGATCCCAAACACTCCCTAATAAACGTCTCAGCCCTTAACTCCAAGTACCATCCTCTATCATCCTCAAGTCTGCTTCCCAGGCAACCCAAGTTGTAACAAATGGAAAGAGTTTAAGTACAATGCCTTGCCAAAAGGCATCCTGATACCTCTACATCTATGGGAGCAACTGCTACATGTGGTGTTTCAAAATTTACATAGTACTTTCAACTCATTAGAGTCTCAAATGCACTCTGAGTTAGGGACAATTTTATTTCCATTGCTTCCATAACAAATCAACACAAACATAGTGGCTTCAGACAGCACAAATTTGCTATCTCCATGTCCTACAGGTCAGAAATCCTGTTGGGTTTAGTTGGTTTCTTAGCTTCATATTTCACAAGGCCAAAATCAAAGTGTTCACTGACTGGATTCTTATTGGTAAGCTGAGAAAAGTCAGTTTTCAAGCTTATTCAAGTTGTAAACAAATTTAGTTCCTGGTGGTTGATGCTTTTTGTATTCACTGCCCTGCCCCAGCACCCTACACACCCAAGCATCAGGAGGTCAAGGACTTCTCATGCCTCAAATCTCTACAATGTTGTCTCTGCTGCACTTCTCTGTTGAACACCTCTCTTTTCTGATCCTGGCCAAACATTTCTTTACTTGTAAGGGCTGAGGTGATTGGACCCATCTGAGTAACCCAGGTTAACCTCTATATTTTAAGGTCTAGGAACCAGAATTACATTGGCAAAATCCCTTCACTTCAATATCTAGATTTGTGTTTCAATGAATAACTAGTGGATAGGAATCTTGGAGGGATGTCTTTGAAATTATGCCTACAACATTTCATGACGTGTGCATTTAAAGCAGATGGCAGCCTCAAGGCCCAGAGGGTAGGCTGTTTTGGTACATTCCAACTGGATAACCTTGATCACTCTTCTGAGAGGCCGACTCTGTTGAAATGAAGCACTATGAAAAACCAACAAAAATACACAGTATTCTTTATACTTAACCCCCATGTCTTGATTACTCTATGCTCCAAATGTTATTACTGATATTTCCTTATGGTCAGAGTTTCCCAAATGTTCCTAATGATAACATTCACCTGTTTCCCAGGATGCTCCTCTCTAAATCCTGATTCAGTGAATCTAAGATGCGGCCCACAAATTCATACTTTTGTGAAGTACCCCATAAGTTACCTTATCCTAAGGGAAGATGAAGCTACTCTGTCATAGGACTCAGGCCCTTTCCTGCCACTAGGCCTCTGCATTTGCTGTTCCTTCTGCCTGGGTCATACCTCGCCCTGCTCTTTGCAGGTCCAGGTCTTCCCCCTCCCTCAAGCCTTTGTTTTAACCCTATCTTCTCAAAGGGGTCTTCCATGAGCACCCTATCTACTTGAGATTGTTTCTCCCTAGTTGTATTTCAGCCCCCTCAGATTTCATTTCCTGTGCATTGCTGATCATAATCTGCACATATTTTATTAAGGAATTTACTTGCTTCTTATCTACCTCCTACACTAGCATGTAATATTGAAGGAGGCAAGGACCATTTTGTAATCTATCTCTTATGCTGAGCACACTGCTTGATGTTCAACAGGTATTCACTGAATGAATGAATGGGTGAATGAACGAACCACAGCAAACCTACAAGCACAGTGCCATACTCAGATAAAAGCCAAAGTCTACAAGGCAGAACCATTACCTAGGAGCTCCTGTGGTGATCACTCCATTTTCTCAATAAGAATGTGAAAAATAAAAACTTCTGTCCAATTTTAATAAATGAACTTTGGAGATGTGGCTACGATAGTCAGTGAACTGGGATAAGATTTGTGGAACACGAGTATTTCAAAGATTAAAGAAAACAAAATCACTTTGTTTTATGAGTACTTATTATCCATTGACGTGATAGTTATTACCACAGTTTGCTTAAATACAACCCAAAATATATCCAGACTTTCACATAAATGTTAGCAGATAATCTAAACTTAGGCTAAAAACTGTTACAAGTGTTCCTCAAATGGTTACTCTAAGTGTTGAGTCTAAGTCCAATTTGGGAGGAAGCTAAAGCAGCTCAGATACTAATTTGGGTTGGGTATATTTCAGATTTGAATGATGAGTGAGTAAACAAACTGAGATCCACCTTCTTCCTTCACCAGCCTCTAGATCTCTTCTCATCTTTCTCTGTCTTTATACGTGCCCCAGGAGGCCTACTTCTGTGGACTGTATCATTCAGACCTCCATACCTCTTGCTTCTGACTGGGTTTAGCTAATGGGAGTCACCTGGGGAATGATCGGAGCACAGGTGATAAAAAAAAGGTCAAAGTAATTATCCCCCTAGCTCTCTCCTAACTCCATACCATTCTTCTGGGATGACAATTCCTATTGGGGGCCCCATTTCCATGGTTTCAGCTATGACTGTGCCTTGTAGCTCTGTTTCCTCTTCTGCCTCACCAAGCCTAAGAGTGCTAACATCTTCCTTATGTTACTATACCCTACTGCCCCAACATCCCTTAACTCTACACATACCTCTGAATAGTTCCTGTACCTCTAAATAGTTCCTTCACTAGAAAGATCCCTTCAAAACTCCTGGCTGAGTGTGCTGTTTTTACTGGAACTCTGACCTATATAGTTATTTTCCTTGACCCAATTTCCTGTTTCACTTGTGTGATTACAAGACTAGATAAGCTCAGAAGGTATGCCTAAGATAGCTTCTGCTCCTGCCTGTTATTATATTTATGGCCATCCAGGATGTTAGGCACATTTCTTCCACCAGTCTTTATTCTGTCTTTATATATTTGATGTTTTATAAGACTGAGAAAGGCAAAATAAACACAGTTCACAATTGGACTGGGATTTGCTTTTCCGCTTAATAAAAATTAGAGCTAAGACTTTAAAGCTAATTTGATTTTTTTAATGAGGAAGCTAACTTGGAGTACTTATAGTTGAAAGCTTAATTGTGCAGTTTTAGAGTATTTTCATTTACTTGGGAATGATGATAAATTATTTGAGTGACCTATGTCATTATAAAGTGCTTCATTTGGCTGTATTTCAAAAAAATGTAACATGGCAAACAATATACTTGTAATATGAATGGTTCACAAAACAAAGAACTAATAAAGTCTCCTTTTTTTTTTAATCACTGTAAATGTGTCTTAGCACTTGAACAAAGTTCATCTAATGCAGGTTTACCAGTTTGCCTAATTGCAAGTGGACCACTTTCTAAAAACAAGTTGTAAAATACCCTATGCTTGCCTATGCCACTGAATTTTTACACAGATCAATGAAGGATTACATAGAAAATGCTTTGGGTCTTAGGTAGAAAGGAGACCCTGGTGTTGTGGAAACAGTGGACCGAGATCTATCCCTAGCTATGGCACATCCTAGAAATAAAACTATTAGCGAGTTAGTGAACCTATCCATGCTTCAGGTTTCTCATCTTTAAAACAATAATAATAAAACCCTCCAACTTCTTAGATAATGAGTAACTAGATTAGTTTCTGTTCCCTGGGACAAGGACTAGAGAACAGGTGGTTTACTTGGGAGGTAGTGCCAGAAAGCAGGAGTGAGAGAGCAGGAAGGATGAGACAGGGAAAGAGAAAAAGACAATGCAATCTTAATGAATGAGTTTGTTACCACCATGAGTAACTTGTACACAAAGCCACAAGAGAGCTCTCAGAATCCACGTATAGAACTGTTGTCTACAGTTCAAGAGGGCTTCGGGGGCCCTAGGGTAGAAAAGAAAAAGCAATGCTGTATGTCTCTGAGGATGGATATTTGTAGAGTAAATGGAACTGCTCACCTCAGAGGTGCTGAAATCAGAATGACTTAATATGCCATAGAAAGACATCTGTTACACAGAATATATTTTAAATGCATTTTGTTGTGGCCTGAACTAAGGAAGTTGTGGTGGGGATAAGGAGGAAATAAAGTTTCAAGAGACACCTGAGGTAGAAATGAAAAAGGCTCATGACCAGTCAAATAGAAAAATCCAAAATGAACTTGATGCTTCTAGCATGGAGGGCTGGATAAATCATTGAGTTTGTCACTGAGATAGTAAATATGATGCCAGGAAAATTTTATTGAAGGAAAATAGAGAGATTGGTATTAGGTAATACTTGGTTGAGGATAAGGAATCTATTCACTTTTTAGTTTTAACACTGTTTAGGGAGGCAAGTCTCTTAGCATCATGATGGCATTCCAGAATTCTGTACCTTGTGGCAACAGCATTCTTAACCCAAGCTTCCTTTTCTGCAGTGAAGTAGGCAGGAAGATGACTCCATGAATAGGTTTCATATTAAGTGAGGTTGGGGTTGGGAGTATTGCATTCTTTCAATGTCTGATGTTTCCTTCTGCATGGAGGGGCATCCGTTAGTCCAGTCCTTCGAGCTTTTGCATCTGAGAATGACTTATGTATTTGGTATGAGATTATAAAAATGGGTTTCCATAACTCTGATACTTCCTTTTCCTCTTTTTTTTTTTAAGATTTATTTTTACTGTTTTTGACAGAGAGAGACAGAGACAGAGAGAAGGGGGAGGGCCCAGAGCAGTCTCCATAGTTGCACATCAATAATTTTCTACATAGTTTTCATTCCACAGATGGGTGCAGGGCTGCACAGAGAAGGAACCAAGCTGGGGGCCTCCCACATGGGAAGGGGCACACCCCAGTTCAGCCCATGGGTCTGCACAGGCCAGGGCCAGGATTGATCCTCAGACCCCGGGGCTGCAGGACAAGCACTCAACCCCTTGAGCCATGCCGGCATCCCCCCTTTTCCTATCTTAAGTCAGCCTGCCTGCACGGGGTATGGTCTTTTGATGCCTCCCAGTGCCACCCTTGCATCAGAGGCTTGTGGTTTTCCAGGGATGCTGGTGACTTGGTTCAGTGAATCTGACCAATCCTGGAGATTAGCGTGAAGAAGCCCATTTGCTCACAAATATAAACCACATTCTCCAATATACTAAGTGTTGGCTTTCCCTGTGACTTAGAGCGAAGGGAGAGAGGGACGCTATTGGGGCTCCATGAACCCCCACAAGCAAAAGCCGTTCAACTAGAAAGGACCACCAAAGTCTTGCCCAACAAGTACAGCTTATTCTAGGAAGGACTTTGTGGCAAACAGAGTTAATAATTCCTTAGGAAGAATCTAGGTTTTAGAAATAAAATAAGAGAGCACATATTTCCAGGAATTTAACAAAGTAATACACTAGAAATCTGGCAGAGGTTTGACCCTGAATGACCCCAACTGACCAAACATGCAATTATGTACAAGTATGTAATCAGGGTGCATAGGTGGAATATGTTGGAATATTGGAAATACAAAGAGATAGAAAAAATGAAATATTTCCTTTTGAAACAGGATGTCTTCATAGAACATACTGATCTAATTTACCAAAAGGGACAGCGTTTTCTGGCTATTTCTCTTTCAGGGTCAGACAGCCAATTGTCACTGTTAGCAAGCATCTTGGCAGAATTATTATCTCTTTGTTTTTGAAATGGCCTTAAGAAATTAATCCAGCTCCCTTATTTTCTGTTCCCTCTAAATCAGGGTGGACAATTTTTTTTTTCATAAAGGGCCAGACGGTAAATATTCTGGATGCCAGTGTCTCTGTCACAACTCAACTCTGCCATTGTCACACCCAAAGCAGCCACAGACAATTTGCAAGTGAATAGGAGTGGCTATGTCCTAAGAAAATTTGGTTTCTAAAATAGGCAGTGCGCTGGATCTGACTTGTAGAAGGTAGTTTGCCAAGACCTGCTCTGAACTAATGCAACTTAAAATGTTGTCATGAACCAGTGCCCATCCTAAATAAATGTTTATGCATCCATAATGAGATAGGTAGAGAAATTGACCATAGGCATTTAGCAACTGGCATTGTTATTAGACACTGTCAACAGCAAGCACATGCTCTTTCATGTAATTCATTCTTATTGTATTTAACAAAAGTATCAGTTGCTGATGAACTGAAAATAAAACACCTAATCTTTCACCCATACAGTTTAAGAGGCACTACTCTAAATTCTAAGCTGGTCCTCATTTTCCAGATAGGTAAGGAGGCTCAGAGAACAGAGCTGTTCAGTGTCATCCAGACAGGGAAAGAGCCAGAATACAAACCCTGGTTTCCTGATTTCTAGTCCAGTGATGCTCCCCCAAGTGGTACAAACTTCACAGTCTATATTAATGACTTCATGCCTGAAACTCTTTCTGCAAGACCACAGATATGGCTTTGAGCCTTTTAATCTGCTCAAGTGACGTAATTACAGGTCAAGTGATTTTCTGTCAAGGTAGAGTTTAACCTTTCAACTTCTGAACTTCTAGTCTTATGTCTAGGGTCATTTTGGTCCAGGCTATTGCTCTAGGCCATTCTGCCCTTTCTCCAATTTAATTCTTTAGTTAAGATTCTATAATTTCTGGGCTAAATTCCAGTATCGCTCTCCGTTTCAACCCATGCAAAGTTGCTTGATTCTCAAACAAAAAGCCACAATATTCAAAATCATTTGCCCCCTCCTATTGCTTACCAGTCACCTAGAAGATTTTCAACCCTCACTTACATAGAAAAAAATAACTACTTATATACCTAAAGAGAATCCAGATAGCTGTTAAAAGTAGAGCAAGTAATGAGGGGCAAATGCAATGTCAGTGGAAGATGGAACAGCTGACATAGTTTATTGGAGGGCCCTTAAAGGCCTACAAATCTAAATGATGCCAGAGGTTCATCGACCCTGTTGGCAAGATCAGCTTAAAGAAGGGTTACTTAAAAATGAATGAAAGATATCGATTTAGATGTGAAAAAGATGACTCCTACTAATGTAATTCAGCTTGTGGGAGCAATGGCCACACCATGGTAGGTCAAGGATCAATTTTAGACACAACTGCTTGAATTTCATTTAGAGAACATTTAAGTGCATAACAGCCATAATTTCAGATCCCACTGATTTAACATCATTGGTGAAAGATTTTAAGACTTGGGCCAAAGTTTTTCTCTTCTGGATAAACTCTACATAGATTGGAGACAATTAATATTAGACATTTATTATTGACTTGAGTCATATTTATAGACTTATTTCTAGTTCTATACCATTTTTCTCTGTTCCTTAAATTGAGCCCTGAAGAGCCTTGAAAGAGCCTAGGGGACATAGCAAGCTTATTTGTTTTATTTTGTTTTTAAATATCTGCATGAAACAAAAAACATTTATTATTAAATGTCCTATAATTCATATGTTCTGATGGTTCTGATGTGCCTTTTCTTTTCATTAATCCAGATTAGTGTTGACTGGGACTTTTAGAATTGCTGTATTGTCAAGCTTACACTTGTTCAAAAATACTCTCCAAGAGGGAATGTAAAATAGTGCAGCTACTATAAAAAATAATATGGAGATGCCTCAAAAAATTAAAATTAGAATTACCATATGATCCAGCCATCCCACTTCTGGATATGTAGCCAAAAGAATTGAAAGCAGGATCTCAAAGAGATATTTGCACACCCACATTCATAGCAGCATTAGTCACAATAAGCAAGAGGTAGAAGTAAACCAAATGTCCATCAACAGATGAATGGGTAAAGAAAATGTGGTATCAACAGTCTTACAAGCTAAGTGTATCATAGATGAGGGAGCTGAAGCTTAGAACATTAACTTGGATAGGATCCAAGATGGCGGCATGAGAGGAGCACGCCGATAACTGCCTGGGAAGGGCCTTGTGAACAGAGGGGAATCCACAAGGGAAACCCTGAGAAGAAACCTCAACTAAGAGAACCACACAACGCGGAACAACACACAAAGGTTAGAGAAAAAAGGGGAGAGCGGGAGAGGGAAAGGGAAGCAGCAGTTCGGGGACAGAGACTCGGAGCGCGGCCCGGGGCTGGCAGAAACAAAGGGGGATGGGGGGACGACGGTCACAGTGGAGCTGGATCGGGGGCGGGCTGGAAGCCGAGACCTAGGGAGCGTGGAAGCCCCACAAGACTGTGGACAATTTCACATCCGAACTCATGGGACAGCACGCAGTGCCCTAATCAGATCACAGAGCCTAAAGTGGAGCAGGGACTGTGGAGCAGGGCGGCGGCACTTCCCGGCGGGCGGGGTGAGAGCAGGGCACCAGCCCACAGCAGCTCGGCACCCCTGATTTACGGAGGAGATGGACTGTGAGGGAGCGGCTTCTGAGGACAGGGCTCTTGGAGTGAGGGCTGGGGCGGGAGTGGGCACAGCTGCCTTGGACGTGCATGGAGTGACTCCGGCGGTCTCAGCAGAGCCGGGAGCGGAGAGCGGCTGCCGCCCGAGCTACGGCCTGTGCGCGCAGGGCTTTCGGCGCCCCGCCCACTGGGCCGCCACGACACCGCTGCTTGCTTGCCAGCGCGCAATTGGGCTTTTGGGGCCCCACTCACCAGGCGGCTGCGGCACCACTGCCTGCGCCCAAGTGCGTGGCTGGGCTTTCGGCGCCCCGCCCACTGGGCCGCTGCGCAATGCTGCGCGTACGCACCCGGGCTTTCAGCGCCTCGCCCACTGGGCCACCGTGGCACTGCTGCCTGCTCGCCAGCACGCTACAGGGCTTTTGGCACCCTTCCCACCAGGCCGCCGCAGCACCGCTGCCGGTGCTCAAGACCGGTTTTCCGCGCCCTGCCCACCAGGCCGCTGAAGCACTGCTGCCTGCTCGCAAGCGCACAACTGAGCTTTCGGCGTCCTGCCCACCGGGCTTCTGGGGCGTGGCGGACCGCACATGCAACTGGGCTGCCGACCGGGTTACCGCGATGTCATTGCCTGTGTGCGGGACTGCGCGGCCAACCGGGGCCTCTGCAAAGCCCCAGCCCATCCAAGTGCTGCCCTGCGGGCATGGCTTACAGATACAATTGAAGGAGGGGCAGCCAGGCGGAGGAGAGAAAGACCAGAGCTCCTGCGCCCCGCCCACACTGAACCACCAGCCCCCCTGCTGAAAGAGGAATCTGCTATTGTGTCTCAGGCCCACCCTAGCTCCTACTCACATGCCCCCACCCCTGGCCACACCTTTACTACCCTGCTATCTAACAGCTAAGACAGCAACCTGAAGTGCCCCAGGACACAGAAACTGTCTGCTTCACCGAACCCTCTCCCAAAATCTCCTTCTCCCACAACTGAGCCCAAAAGAAAAAATAAAGAGAAGCCCATCTGATAGGCAAACCCCCAGAGGGAAAACAGACTCATGCGTAAAGCAAAAAGAACCACATCAAACACAATGCACACCTCAGAATCCAAAGCCCCTCCAGAAGATCAGGGGCAGTCTTTAGTAAAGGACCTTGCAC
>PVKE010052696.1:0-10249 GCA_004027555.1 Craseonycteris thonglongyai
AAAAAGTAATGGAAACGTGAAAACACTGCAGATGTAAGTACACTCTCTAATAGCGTAACAAACTTAATTCACACAACTCCTTCAATGACGACACAGTCAACATAAAAACCGAGGTCCCAACTCCTTCCAGGAAGAAAAACATTGTTTCTACCCACACTGGCTCCTCAGCTCCACCATTTTCCAATTTCTACACTTGGATATTTTGTGGAAACCGTAAGTATCATAGAAATTATGACGTTCTGAGAACTCATCATTGGCCACTGGCTTGCTGGGAGGCAGACTCGAGAACAAAACAAATTTGAGGTCTGATTTGAGGTCTGCCTTGATTTTTTTTTTTAACCAACACACCAAAAGCATCAGATCAATCAGCTCTTTCCAAACCTACATCACAACCAGTGGACAAATGCAAAATGCAGGCGAGTCCCTAGGGCAGGGGTGGCGAACCTTTTGGCAATTGAGTGCCAAAGTTTATAAAATAAGAGTATACTCGCTCGACTCACGTGCCAACCCATCGAGTGAGATAGAGGTATCGATTATTTTTATGTCTATAAGAGCATAAACAATAATTTTTTAAATGGTATTCACAGCTCCGCGTGCCGAAATAATTGCTCCGCGTGCCACTTTGGGCATGCGTGCCATAGGTTCGCCACCCCTGCCCTAGGGTAACCAGCTTTAGTCTTTTTCTCCCCAAAATGCTTACTGTAAGTAACCATCTGGGAACAGAAATGAACAAATCACATGAAGACAGTTTGTAAAAAATGAGCCTGACCCTCTAGAACACCCACATCACCTCTTGCTTTTGTTATTTCATATACTTTACTTTCTTTTCAACCTTCTCCAGTGATGCAGCAGAAATATTACTGCTTGCTTCAGCTTAGTGGCAGGTACAGGTGTGTTCTATTGTTGCACTGATATGCTTGTAATGTTGCAAATTCATTTTTATTTAACATTGGAGTTTGCTGTGATGAGAAAAGGCAAACAGGCCAGCCTGGCCAATATGCCCTCGGCTCCCCTATCCAAGTAGGATGGCTTCAGGCCAGCCCCTTACTTTCTGTATTAAGCTTCTTCCGGAGGGTCCCTTTCTGCTCCAACAAGACTTACAAAAAAGAGAGACCAGACACTGGCATTAAAATGGGTTGTTTCTCTTAAGTCATATGCCCACTTCTTCAGCACTACTGAGTGCCTGCAGAGGCCGGGCTGCCCAAGGCTGAGAGTCCTCCAACCTCCAATAAGCGCGCCCAACAGGGGAAGAAGGTCCCATATGACCATTAAAAGGCTGGGCAGTGGTCCACGCTCAACAACAGTGCACACAAAAGCCTGGAAGCAGGACAGGGCACCTAATATTTGGGGAACAAGAGAAAAGAGTGACACTCGGAAGACTAAAACGCTTACCCCAAACTGCACACGCCCTATAGCCAAGCAGTCTACCAAACACACAAACCAACCACCCCAGCAACCCAGTGCACCGGCCCATGTGAACAGAAAGCCTCACAGAGGAGCAAAGCATTTACTTACAAAGAGTATTTGTCCAAAAAGGGCAAATTTGGGTTGTGAACGTCATCATTTTAGCACATCCTTTTACATGTGCTTGGTGATGACAAGAACCTTGCATCTCAATAGCACAATTTTACTAGTGTTTTCTTTTTTTTTCAAGATTTATTTTATTGTTTTTGACAGAGAGAGAAAGAACAACAGAGAGAAGGGGAAGGGCCCAGGGCAGTCTCCATAGCTGTACATCAGGGGTCTCCAAACTTTTCAGCCCGAGGGCCGCATTAACTATCAAACAGCAGTTTGGGGGCCGACTACACACTCGAAGTCCAAATAAAAAAGAATCAAAACATTGTTTTTATGGGGAAGCCGGTATGGCTCAGTGGGTTAAGTGCTCACTTTGCAGTGCCGGGGACCAGGGATCGAATCCCGGCCCCGGCCCATGCGGACCCATATGCTGAACTGGGAGCTCCCCCAGTTCAGTTCTCTGTCTCTGTCTCTGTATCTCTCTCTCTCTGTCAAAAGTAAAAGTAAATAAAAATATATTAAAAAAAAACCCACATTGTTTTTAATTATTTATTTAATATTATTTTATTCAGATAAAAAGGTCTCCACGGGCCGGATGAGAGGGCTTCGCGGGCCACATCCAGCCTGCGGGCCGTAGTTTGAAGACCCCTGCTGTACATCATCAGTTTTCCACAAGGTTTCGTTCCACACAGGTGGGCAGGGCAGGGGCCGCACAGGGCGAGAACTGGGCTGGGGGCCTCCCGCATGGGAAGCACACCCCATTTCAGCACATGGGTCTGCATGGGCTGGGGATGGGACTTGATCCTTGGACCCCAGGGCTGCAAAAGTGAGCACTTAACCTGCTGAGCCATCTCTGGCATTTCTTAGTTAAGTCTAATTTCACCTTTTACCTGTTTCACACTGAAGCACCAAGCCATAGAAAGGAAGTAACTAATGAGTTTACAATCTGCCATGTAAGTAAACCTTTCAAAGTTGGACCACTTGGAGGAGAGGACACCCCAATAGGTGGAAGGCTCAGCCCTTTCTTCCCAGCCACAGGGCCTCTAAGTCCTGTGGTTCTCACTTACTCTTGGTTTGGTTCCTCACACTCAAGCAAGTAGTTTTAACAGCGCTGTGTAAACTGGTTGCATAAAAACCACAAGCCTGGTAGCCTGTTTACCTTATTTTCTTGGTATGTCTCCACAAATTTCAAGTTACATCAGTTTGCACATTACATATGAACATATCACGTATGCGCACACAAGAATAAATTGCCCATCATTCTTTGAAAGTCATAGTTACGTCTCGGATGCTCTTAAACTGGAATGTTCAGTGCTGAAACCAGAGACAGCCTAACTGGCAGTAATGCGTGGGGGTGCGGGGGAGAACAGATCAGAGGGCGTCACAAAAGCTCACACACACTCACAACCACGCCGCAAGCCCTCTCACTCTAGGAAGCACTGGCCTAACACTGCAGGCTGTGGGGTGGCTGAGAAAATGGAAGAAGAGAAAAGGAAATGACTCAAAGTAATCATGCTTAAGGCATGAGTCCTCTTCACTTCCAGGGGCGGGTTAGATTTGAACCAAGGCCGGGCGCGGGGCAGAGGCGCACACCAAGCTTACCAGGAAAGGGCACTGCTCACACGACTGTTTCCTTCACGCTAGTCTGGGAAGCTGTGCTTTTTCATACAGTTGCTCTTGTCACATTTAAATACGTAATTAGGACACTTAACGCACTTTGTTAAGCGAAAGGAGTTAAAATCCCGGCCGCACAAGTGGGGTGGCTGGTGTTCCAGCTTGATAACCTTATTTAAAAGCAGGTAAGGCAGACCCCACCCGGTGGACGGGGGGTGCTAACTTAGTGAGGCGTCCACCTCGTGTAGCGATTAAGGAGCGTACATCCTGGTGCTTAACGCGTCGTAAAGGCCCTGAGAGTGTGCGCTCGGGCTGTCAGCGCCAAGAACGTCCCAGAGGCCGCTCTGAATTCACCGGCACGGGAGCTACGCCCGGGTCCTGTTAATACACACCCCCCGGGGCCCCGGCTAACCGTCCAAAGCCGGTTCGCGGCCCTGGGTTACCGTTTGCACTCGCGGGGCCGCGGGGGAGAAAGGGCCCGAACGCTACCGAAAGTCGGGACCAGCGTTATTTAAATGCCGAGATTTCAAACCGCCCTCCTTGCGGGGGAGGCCCCGCCAGCCTCCAGTGCGCACCGGGGGCGCGTTTCTGCGGGTCCTGAGGCCTCGGGGCCTCCCGTGCACCCCGAAGGCCGGGGGGTGGGGGTGCGGCGCGCGCCCTCAGCCCCGGGCGGGGTCCCCACCTGCCAAGGCCCGGCCGGTCCGGCTCCCGGGCGCCCGCGCTGCCCAACGGCCGGCGCCCGCCAGCGTCCCCCGGGGGACCCTCCGCGGACAAAAAGCGCCTCCCCGCCGGCCCGGCGCGCCCCTCCCACCGCCCGGCCCCGGCCCGACCCGCTCGGCGCCGCCGCCGCCGCGAACAAAGGCCGCCCGGCCCGCAGGCCGGCACAGGTGCAGCCGCCGGCGGAGGGCCCAACATGGCCGCGCCCGCGCGCCGCACGACCCCCGGCCCGGGCCCGGCCCGCCCGCAGCCCCCGGCCCGCGGCCCGCGGCGGCTCGGTGACCTGGTGTGCGTCGCATCCTCCGGCGGCGGCGGGTCTCCGGCTTGGGCTCGGGCTCCGGGTTCGGACTCCGGCTCCGGTTCGGGCTCCGGGTTCGGGCTCCGGGTCCGGCTCCGAGTCCGGCTCCGGGTCCGGGCTCCGGGTTCGGGCTCCGGCTCCGGGTTCGGGCTCCGGTTCGGGCTCCGGGTTCGGGCTCCGGCTCCGGGTCCGGCGGGGAGGGGGCGGCGGCGGCAGCGCGGCCAGGCCGGAGCTCTCCGCGCGTGGCGCCGACCCCGCCCCCGCGGCTCCCGCCCGCCGCCGCCGCCGCCGCCGCCGCCGCCGCAGAAGCCGCGGGAAAGTGCGCGCCGCTGATTGGCTGCCGCGCTCGCGGGCTGCGGCCGGGCTTTTCAAATCCGCGCCGGGCCGGGCCGGGCGGGGCGGCGGCCGGGGGTCCGGGGACCCGGGGGTCCGGGGTGGGGGGGTCGCCGGGCCCCGCGAGCCGCCTCACAGCAGCGCCGACGCGCGCCCCGTTCCCGCTACTCCGCCGGGCGCGCGCCAGGCAGCGGCTGAAGCGAAAGCTCGGCGCCGGAGACCGGGGGCCGGAGCGGGCGGGCGCGTGCTGACGTCACGGCCGCGCGGCCAATCGCCGCCCGCGCGCCCGTCCCCCGCCGCGACGTCGGCCCCCCCGCGACGTCGGCTCCCCGCGACGTCGGCCCCCCCGCGGCGGTGCTGCGCCGGCCGCGGGGGGGGGGCGGGGGGGGGGCGGGGGGGCTCCAGCGGCCGCTGCACGCGGGGACCCAGCGGGGGCTGCAGAGACGGGCGCCCCGCGGCCCCCGGCCCCGCACGCCTCCGTTCTGCGGCGCCGACTTGGCACGGACGGTCACACACAGCTCCCGGGAGCCGGGCGCGGTGGTGGTCGGGCCCTCCTGCCCGGGACCTGCAGCGCGTGGGCTCAGCCGGTGTCCCCACCCCCCCAGGCGGGGGTCTGGCCTGGAGCTGGGTGCGGTGGGGATCCACCGTCAGGGTCCCCGAGACGGCTGGAGGGCGTGCCATGCTATGGAGGCCGGGGCGGGACCGGGGCTCGCTCAGGTCAGAGTCCAGCTTTGCGGAGATAAGCGTGTCTGGCTGTTAGGAATGGACACGGGGATGCCCCACTCCCGGCTCCCCGCTAAGGAGGGTCTTCCGACCCAGCCTCCAGCTGCCAGGGTCCGTGTCAGCTGCAGAGAGCCCACCTCACTGCCAGTCCCCAGCTTCCCTGCAGCAGCCACATCGGGTGCCTGAGGAGTTGGGGTACCAAGGCCTGGTCCGCTCTGCCAGCGTAGGACTCGAGTGGGCAATCGTCACTTCGCAGGTGTTGGCACTGGGACGCCCGTCCTCAGCCAGCTAGGAGCTCCAGCCGCCTCCCACCAGAGCAGGCCCTGCCCTGTAGCACACCGGGGCCGGGATGAGGCCCTCCCCAGTGTCCCAGCTGACAGGGACCATGGAATTGTTTACCCCTCCGTCCTGAGAACTACACAGTGAGGTCCTGCTGTGTGCTGGGCCCTCACAGGGTACCGGGGGTCCTGACCAACAGAAGAGACCCCCTTGGCCACCGGGAGCCTCTGGGTGGTGGCACGCCTCCGTGTTTGCGTTTTGCCATATTCTGGCTTGTGGGGAGGGGAGTCGGTGTCTCTCCAAGGCCTGGACCCCTCTGCAGCACAAGCCTGCAAACTTCCGCCCTCCTCGGCACCTTTTAAGTCACTGCAGTACACGACCGATCACCACCGTGTCCGATTTGATTACACAGATTTGGAAGGAAGGCTCCATTGGGGGGGGGGAAGAGGACGGCATTTACATAGTGCGATCAACATGTAAATTTATTCAAAACATGCAAGCGTGTGTTTGGATTTTCTGAAAGTTACTTGGAGCTGTCTGGTCTTTTCCCGCCCAGTACGGGCCTCCCTGGACCCAGCCCTGCTATCTCACGGACGTCCTGAGGCCTTTCGGCAAGTGGGGCCAGCTGGGCAGTCCCCAGCTCACAACGCCCCAGGCGCCCGGCCCCATGGACCGCACGAAGCCCACGGGCCGGTTCCCGCACCTGTGAGGCCTGGCAGGTGGGCGCCAGCTCACACACAGCTAGGAAGCTGAGAGCCCCCAGCACTATGGAGAGCGGGCCTCAGGCAGCTGGGCAAGGGCCCGGAGAGGGAGCCTTGAGCTTGGCGGTATGGGGCACTCGAGGACAGCACAGCAGCAGCTGGGGCCAAACCTCATGCAGGTCTCTTTGAGACTCTTGTCACGTCTCTGAGTGAAAACTCCGAACTCACATGGGGGGTACGTGAAGCCCATGGAGGGACTGAGAATCCAGTCTTCAAGTCGTGACGGCAGACAAGAGGCCTTTCAGAGGGAAAGGGTCAGCCCTGCTCTGGCCCGATGAGGTCCAGCTGCCCTCCATCTTGCCTCCTACCTGCTGCCTCGCCCCCCAATGCCCCCTCACCCACAGCCCCTCAGACAGAGGCTGAGCGAGGCAAGGCGTTTAGGACTAAGGTGCCTCAGGCCTGCCTGCTGACCGGAACCAGCCCCGCAGCCACGGAACGAGAGCTTCGGCGGCACCGGGAGTCCCCTGCCACCAGGCCCACAGCCTCACCACCTCTGGCTGCCCACTGTCTATGCACCGCCCACCGGAGCTCAGCGCTGCAGGAGGGGCCGCCTACTCTGCCTTCCAGGTTCCCTGCGGCCCTGCTCCTGGTCACCGCAGGTCCTGCCGCTCATTGGCCCAGACTTCCCTGTAAGAGCTGCTGCCCAAGGCAAGGCCCAGGCTCCTCAGCCAAAGGAGCCCCCAGCCCCAGCTTGGCCACCCCATCCCCCACCAGGCCCAGGGTTCCCCAGGGGCCAGGCTCATTGCTGTTTCCATGGGGATGCATGCACTCTGACCCCAGCCTTTCTCCATCCCTGGCCAAAGAAAGAAGGCTTCCAAGTGGAAACCAGTGGTCTCAAGCTGCCCCTCCTCCTGTGCCCCAGGTGGCCCCTGCCTTCAAAGGGGAGGGAGGGCGGGCCCACCGTCCAGGCTGAGCCGAGGCGGGGGCCTCCCACCCCCAGATGTTCCCAGCAGCCCCTTCCCGGCTACGACTGCTCTGCTCAGCTCGCCCAGCTGGTAGCTGGCCTTTCCCAAGGCCAGGCTCCGCGAACCACTTCAGGCCACTGGGACTGCCCACCCCTCCCAGGGGCCAGCATGCAGCACTGCAAGCCCCCTCCGGTGACATAGGTCAACCCTTTGTGGAGCTGGGGTCCCTGCCAGGCAGGCAGACGGACGTGCAGGCTGACACCCTGCTAACCCCCACCCCCACCCAAGTGCTGGCTGAGCAGCCGGACCAGGAGGCCTCCCCACCTTCCCTGCTGGCCCCTCTCTGTCTGCAATGGAGCTGACCTACGGGAACCTGCAAGAGATGCGAGGTGCCCAACACCAGTCTCAGGGGTCCCCTCCGGGAGCAAACCACAGCCTGGGGCCAGGGGCCAGTCCTGGGGTCAGTGACAGACTCATCTTCCCCCAAACGCTGCTGCTTGGAGATCCCACCGTGCCCGCCCAGGACTCCGCCCGCCCTGGTTCCCACTTCCTACACCCTCCCGTCTTCCGGTCTCTACTCTCCCGCCGTTCTGCCCCCACCACTGCCAGGGCCCTACTCAGCAGCCCGCCTGGAATCCCGGCAGCTTTCTCGTCGCTGTTCCCCGGCCCTGCCTTCCCCTTCCCGTGGGTTCTCTGCACCCCGCCGGGGGGGACCTTTCCTTAGACACCCCCCATTGAACATGTTACCCGCCTGCTTAAAATCCTGCTGAGTCTCCCTGGGCCCCTCACACAAATCCCGCTCCCCGGCCAGCCTCGTGCTGGACTTTCAGGAATGGGGCGGACGTCCAGCCCAGCACCCTCCCCACGGTTCCGGTCTGTGAAGCTGACACCTCCTCCATCACCCTTTGCGCAGCCACACCCACTCGCCTCGGGCAGGTACTGAGTTGCATTTCCCCCATCCGCCTGCCGGTGCCAGGTCCTAGCTGGGCCGCCCGTCTCCAAACGCCTTCCTTGACCCCACTTCCCAGACCGGCTGAGTCCCCTGGAGGGTTTCTCTCCAGGAGGCAACGCAGCCTGGCGCGGGTCTGCAGGGCTCCCCAGGCTCCGTCCCCCGGGCTGCCAGTTAAAGTACCACAAAAGGACACAGTTAGCCTCTCTCCCAGTTCTGGAGGTCACAAACCCGAGCACCAGGTGTGTGCAAGGCCACGCTGGGCCTCCTGCCTCTTCCTGGCGTCTGGCAGTCCCTGGTGTCCTGTGGCTCATGCCAGGCTCCCATCTTCACCTGGCCTTCTCCCTGTGCGCCCACCTATCTGTTTTCTCACCCGAGGACACCACCAGCCGTTGGGTCAGGGCTCCCCTAACGACCTCCCTTACCTGGACCGCCTGCAAAGACCCTGTTTCGAAATATGGCCGCGTGTTCTCAGGCAGGGAGTGAGGATTTGAACCCGGGCTGTTTCTTGGGGCCTGCAATTCGGCCCACACCTGTGACGGGTCGTGGGGCCTTGGGGGAGGTGTGTGGCCTCTGTGTGTAAAATAAGGTGACCAAACGTCCGCTTTCGGCGGGACAGTCCCGATTTTTTAACAATTTGTCCCGCGTCCCGCGGCGTTTTAAAAAAGTCCCGATTTTTGGAAAGAATGCACGACAAGCTAGGGAACGGCGGGAGATAGACCCAATTTTTAATCAAGAACCCCTCCCCCAGGTCAATGGTGTCCCGCTTTACCAATGTTACAATCTGGTCACCTTAGTGTAAAAGGATGTCAACGCCGGGGCGGGAAGGGCTCCCCCAGGTCAGAGCCCGCCTCCCCTCGGGCCCGCGCTTCGCACCTGCAGGGGGGCACGCCCGGAGGAGGTGGGAGCCTAACCGGGCTCACACGGTCAGGAGTCGCGAGGGCCCTGCACGCGGGGCCGAGGCCCAGAGGTTAGAGACCTGCCCCGCCAGCAGGGCTCCCGCCCCCACTCCCGCCGCATTGGCCACGCACCTCAAGGCCCCGCCCCTGCTCCCGCCGCATTGGTCACGCACCTCAAGGCCCGCCCCCCCTCCCGCCGCATTGGCCACGCTCCTCAAGGCCCCGCCCCCGCTCCCGCCGCATTGGCCACGCACCTCAAGGCCCCGCCCCCGGTGGAGGACCACCCAGGGCGGGGACCCAGGCCGGCGCTGCGCACGCACCGGGCTCTGGTTAAAGACCGTGTTTGGAGCTTAAGTCGCACTCGTTTTTCTCACGATGAGAACTGCAGGACGTGAAGACCCGGGACGGCGGAGAGAAGGAAATAAAAGTCCTTTCTGAGCCCTGGACCAGCAGCCAGATGTCCGCACCGGTTAACGGCTCGGGGGGCACTCTGGGCCCCTTCCGTTCTGGACGGTTAGGGACACACCAGGGTCAGCCAGGCGGATCCTCTTCATTTACTTCTTAAAGGTTTATCTTGTGTTGTCTGAGAGGTGAGAAACAGGGGGAGGGCCCAGAGCAGTCTCCATAGTGGCACATCATGAGTTGTGGCAGTTCCGTTCCACACGGGTGGGTGTGGGGGGAGGGGCCCCTCCTCCACCATCTCGGGGTTACCAGGTGCGTGGCTGCTCAGCACGTGGCCAGAGCCGGGTGGGATTCCATCCCCGGACCTCGCGGTTGCAATGCAGACACCCAACGTGTTGCGCTATCCCGCATCCCTTCCTTTTTATTTTTTTATTGGAATAATTTTACATTTACAGAAAAAAAAAATAAGCAAAGCTGGCATGGAGCCCCCCACCCCCTAGAGCCAACATCTTACATTTCCATGGTAGCTTTGTCAGAACTAAGGGACCAGTAGTGGCCTAATTACCATTAACTACATTCCAGGCTTGATCAGAGCTCCCCAGTTTTCCCTCCGATGTAGAAGGATCTCTATTATTATTATTATTATTATTATTATTATTATTATATTTTATTGTTAAATTTAATGGGGTGACATTGGTTGGTAACAATCAGACAGTTTCCCAATGGACAACTCCACATCACATCACCCATGCATCGCATTATGTGCCCAGCTCCCAGAATCAGGTCCCCCTCCAACCCGATATATCTGGTGCCCACTCCCCCCTCCCCACACAACTCTCCCTCCCCCCTCCTCC